>LIEC01011597.1:0-41943 GCA_001925005.1 Drosera capensis
AACATATTTGAGGATTCGTCATAGCTCCACTTTCATTTGGCCTGTAAATAAGCACAACAGAATCATGCATCAGAACCTGCAGAATCATGAAAACCAAACAACATATCACTTGCTATATGGAGTAGTCATTTTGTGGAAAGTATTGATCTCACCATGAATGGTTTGAGATTGATTCTGCGCCACAGCGGTCTGAACTATGTTTTGGAGGTTCTTTTCCCACAACGCCGGAACCTGATAGGAAACAGATCATAGATACATGATTCGAGATAATGCTAGATCAGTAACGAAATTAAGGAAACCCCAACACAGGAGATACTAAATTTGTAGTTACCTGGCTGCTGAGTAGATTTCCAGATGAGAACTGAATGCCCTGATTTCCATGGACATTGGAGATACAATTCTGCAGATGCTGCATCTGCTGAGCCTGAAACACATATTGCATTGCTTGCGCCGAAGCGTCCAATGGATACATAGGCTGCATCAATGTGCCTCCGGACTGATATATCTGAGATTCAAGAATCATTACCATCATTTTCTAAGCAAGGTCACCTACTAAATATATTTTTTTCTATACATATAGCGCAGAAAGCAAGCACTTGATAAAATGAACAAATTTTGACAGGAAAAATATGAGGCATGGCTTACATCTTTTGATAGAAGAGCATCCATGTTGAAATCCATCGGGTGTGTGCCGGCTAACTTCATAGATAGAAACTGCAAAGGCGACAATAATTATCCATTGTAAGAACAACATTCTACAGACATATTAGAGAAAAATATGCTGGAAGGATAATTCTATTTTGTGTGCAGACTTCAAGTACAGCAACTAAAAAAGGCCATTCGCTTTGGAGTTAGTCTAATTGAGAATCGAGCAATACCTCGACTTGTTGTTGCAATGACTGGACGTAGTTTATGATTTCATCAAGCACAACTGCTTTACCAGTCACCTGCACCAATGATTCCGACTCAACTAAGAAACTGAATTCGACCTAATGTGATTGGCAAGGGCACGAATTGAGTTCAAGGGCAATATATACCTTGCTGCAACCAGGAACCAGATCCTGCAGGTACTTCATCCTTTCACTTATTTTCTCTCTTCTGACCTGTAAAACCAGAAGCAATGTAAGCATCTATTCTTTCTCCCATTCGCCGCTCTGACTAATCAAACTGCAAAAGATTATGAACCGATACTTACTCTTTCCGCGAGACTATGGCTATCAGTTGCTTGACCCCTACGTGCCCTAACATGGATATAATCCTTTGGAGGTTCCGTTGTCTTTGCGGCTTCCTTCTTTGGTTTCTCTTCGCTCTTCGACAAAGCTTTAGCATTGCCATTTCCATTGCCATTCTGGACTGCATTCCCTTCTGTTATCTGATCTTCTTCCTTAACACCTCCTTGTGCTTTGCTTCTTTTAGCAATCGCTTCCTCAACCTGAAATACATCGAAACTTTAGCTTCCTATGAAGACACTCTGCATTTCCTCATTCCACGAGGACCAAACCAATCCACCAAACCCTCTAACTTATATTGTACTTAACATAAAACAGAACAATCATTTTTGTTCCTAAACTAATTGACCTCACTCCGTCGAGCAGCAATTAGTCGCGGTGGTCTAGTATGACTGCTGTTACAACAACCATTATATAACTTATCCGGCTATCAAATTATGTCCAATTACAAATTTACACATAAATGCCAGTTACATGGATAGGAAGACGTCAATAGAATGTGGTAATAGTAGTCATAAATTTTACCTTCTCTAACTTGGCAGAAACAGTGACTTCCTTCCCTTTCCCTCTACCATTCGATTTCCTCTTCCTCGAGCTCCCTTCGCTCTTTGATTTCCCACCAGCATTGTTCTGCTCCGACACTGGCGATCCCTCCCTCGAATCGCCCAATTCTCCAGCACTCAGTCTTCGACCAAGCCCGCTACCCATTCGAGCGCCGATCACATTGAGCGAAGCAGCACCGGATTCCATTTTGCATTCCTCGTTCCACAGTTTCCCAAAAGAACCAAAACCCAGTTGATGATGATCTGATGAGTTCTGAGCTTCGATTCGTGCCTTAGGAGGCGAATTGAGCGGAGTGGTGTAACAAGAAGTATTGGTGCTGCTCGCCATGATCGTGTTTGTATTGTTGCAGATGCTGCCAAGTCGACCGATGAGCTCGCTCATGACGATCCCCTCGCCGTGTGAGGCGGCCGGGGAAGAAACAATGGAACTCATAGCGGACTCGAAGGGATCGGACTGATCGATCGCGGTGTCCCAGTTCGACGGGTTGAAGAAGAAATCGGGGTGATCGGAATAGTTGATCAGCTCGTTCATTTCCATTGATGAAAACCACGTTGTTTGGTTCGCGTTCTCGACAACGCCATTCATCGAGAATTGAAGCTTTTCCATTGATACTGTTAGAAGATTTCTCTTATTTTTTTAGTTTGGTTTGAGATGAAGAAGAGAAATGATGATTGAGAAGAGAAGTGGTGATGATTGAGAAGAGAAGTGGTGTTGTGTTTTTGTGTTTGTGAGTTTCAATCAAAGTGATAAAATAAATAGTAGTGAGGAGGGAAAGGGACATATGAAGGTGAGACAGAAGATTGGTAACTTTACGCGTTACCATTCGATATCAGTTCACATTTTGGAGTTTTCTATCGTTTGGTAATGTCAAGGGCTCATATTGCTACAAGTGTTTTAAAAATGTAAATAGTAACCTGTACTTCCTTGTCGACAAAGATGTTGTCGTAAAATGAATTACTCCGTTTGTTAGTTTCATTAATGATAAATTTGATTTTCATCGAACAAATCTGAAATTCGAATTTATCGATGAAAAAATAAGAAATTGAATACAAATTATTGTTTTAATTGATATTTCACGATGGCTAGTGACACTCTTTTCAAACTGTATAAAATTGCCGTCAGAGCACATATAATTACATTATCATTTTGTTTTTGTGAAACCCTTCTTATAAGGGCAAGTAATTAGTTGTTCTCTATATAATCCCATCATTTTCTACGACGTGTGTTAATGTTATTTCAAGGTTTTTTTTATAATTTTTTACGTTTTTAAATTATTTTATAGTGTTTTTAATATTTTCATCTGTTTTTATTTTTTTAAGATTATTTTTTTCTTTCTTTCTTTTTTTTTTTTTTTCTTCGATACGTATGATAAAAAAAAAAACAGAATTTCTTTTGGGCATATATCTCAGGGCCAGGGATACTGAGCAATAAATAATATGGTGGGATAGCTAAGCTTGAGAGCCTATAACGGTGGGGGCCTAATATCTGATGATATTAAGGGGACTTCGACATTAAAAAAAACAATTAGTCAACGTTCCGTTGTTACAAGTACGAGAATTTGTCACCGACTTTGCGTTCAGACCAATCTTGACTTTGTGGCTGTGCTGTAACCCAAAAATTAATGACCACTACTTTTGTTTATCTTAAGAAAAATCAAAGTGAAAGGTTTTGTGTTTTGGTTATACAAACCTATAAGCATTCCCTGTTGACTCAATACTTTTGTATTAGATGGGGTGTGATTTGTGGTCAGGATTATCCCATCTCTATGATCAGGACATTCATCCATCATATCACATGCGACATTCAAGATCAAACTGGTGTGAGTATTGTCTTATGTGGCATAGGACACCGTTGATGAACACCATGGCCACCTTAATGAGGTTTTCTCACCTCATAATTCTTCGTAGATTGAATGATAATGTCACTTACTGCTGTTTTCGTCCTAGAAAAATCATTTGTTAGATCTATAATTTAGTTATAGAATTATAATCATATAAACATTAAACTCTCATTATTCTTATCGAATGCAACAAATTTTTGCATGTGTTTTAAGTCCTGATCGTATGATTCGAAAATGATGGTATATCATAGGTCTAATGTTTTAAGCATGATGTGCATACAAGTTTGATCTTACACGGGAGCTTATAGCAAAATAATTTTTATTACTGAAAAACAAGTCCTCTCACACGCTAGCTAGCTAGCTGCTGAAAAAGAACAGAATTGGTTTTTCCTATAGCAGTTGAAAAATGTTTCCTGCTGCTGGAAAGTAACTAAAACGACTCGACAGAGATGACATATTTCATTTCTTCCCAAAATCGTAGTACTGATTAGTCATTATCCGAATGCAACTTTACCTTCAATGAATACATGATCCTCTTTGATTCTACAAATCTCAAAACAACATGAAAACTATATCACACTGCGCATGATGAAAATGTGAAGAGAATGGGCAAAATTGTTACTCACTAACCAGTGTAGACAAAAATAGAAGCAGTGAGACAACTACATTAATTTTTTGATTCTTGTAAAATCTAGCTTTGTTTTACGCCTACAACACGTTGTTGTCATAAAAAGTTGGCAAGAAATTGACTTATCACATATTGCGGAAGCAAATATTATGAAATATAGATAGCGACAAAATGATCTGATTCCGCCAAGACATACATGTTTTATCTCACAATAGCTATCTTGGTCTTAATATGGTTCGTGACACTGCAATATATACAGCGACTAGACCTTATTACAAGTCGGCATTATCATTAAGATCATCATAATCAACACTATATGCATGATCAATTGTGGGCTAAATTATGTGATCGGTACACGACAATGCAAAAAACATTAATTTCACGCACGAGAAAAATAATTAGTTTCGACTTTTGGGTACTAGAATTAGCTCAATGTTTCCAAACATAAAATTGCGCACGAGGCGGTTGATTAAACATGACGATGTATGAAGTTATAGGGAAACAATGCAAAAATCAAACTAATTTTTTGACTTCATTAATTCAACATCCTTTTTTGTTGGGTTAGTGTATAATGGGGACTTAACAGTGTCACCAACAAAATATATTTCTTAACTTAGAATAAGACTACTCGTAGTTAATTATTAGTGTGAACAACATAGTTCATGTTTGCACGCTGGTGGAATTAAAACACATGAAAAAACGAAAAGAAAAATCATATTTCTTCTTTTAAGAGCTCAGAGATGCATCCTTCGTAAAAAAAGAAAAAAAAGAAAAAAGAAAAAGAGAAGAAGCTTAGAGATGTGTAAGAAATGTTTTTTTAGTGGTACACTGATTTCAACAAGTAACAAATCTGCAATAACCCACGTTTTAGCATGTCACATCACTCCAGTTATAATCTACGAGACATGGATACATTGATTATAATCAAAACACAGAGATATTGATCTCTTCAAAAAATGTCCAACCATCGAACAAGTAGTATTCAAAATATGAATCTATGGGCTTCGAACACTTCCAAAAGCCCAAATGATTTTTGCCGGGCCGTCATCGATGCACAATTGGGCCGACAAGTTTGTGCTCATCCTCACAGAAAGGAGGTGAGAAACGACGCCGGACAGCAGCGCTAAATTTTGTTGAACCTAACAAAATTAGGGTTTCGATCAAATCACTAAAATCTCCCGATTTTCCTCGTCTAATTCATCTATGCTTTCATCTCCAAAACACAGTCATGTCTCCCAAGGTTCTCATGGTGAGTGATTATCATTTTATTTTTTTTCATTTTTGTTCCTTTTTTGAAATTGGAGTTTTTGTCGTTGTTGATGTGATAGTGATGATTTTGATATCATCTGTTTGCGTTTTGAACAGGTTGCTGAAAAGCCGAGCATTGCGCTCTCGATCGCAACAGTTCTCTCTGGTGGTCGTGTAGGTTTCCATTGAAAAACCCTGATTCTTAAACCCTAGTTAATACGGATACGTCCTTTTTGTTGGACAATTAGTTGTTTGATTTGGTTATGTTGTTGATGATAGAAATTTGACTTGAAATCCAATACTATTAGTTGAAATTAGGATATCGCTAAGCATAGCCTGCTAGATAGAGAAAAATGAGAATTGATAGTTAGGTTTTCGATTACTTTTTGTTCAATTTGATAATTTTATATTTCCATTTCATTTGCTGAATCACATGATTTTTTTCCACGAGAAATAAATCCGGAGGGTTGAAACTAGAAATTGATACCAAAATGGAGGGCACCAACTGGAAAAAACAGGTTAATATCCATTGGTAGTTATATCTTGTAATATCCATAGTTGCAACTCATGTGCGTGTTGGTGGTCGGAGCATAGACTTCGGTTCACAGTCACAAAATAGACCGTTACCATCGATTAGTTGACATGCTCCTTAATTGGATAGAATAGTGGAACGGGAGTATTGGAAGCGAGGAACGAGAGTTGACTAGCTTGGTTCTGTGGAGAGAATGGTGGAACCGAGGAAGTGAAACTATGGAAAATTTCCATTTAGTAGAATACTTGTTAGGTAACTATTTGAAAATGAAAAAAGAAATCACACTGGATGGAATGGAACTCGCTGGTTCAGAGGCCGAATCAGCGGAGCCGCTGGATTTTAGTCTGCTGTAGCTCATGTTGTGGCTGGGCGGGGTATGGGTTCTGCTTCCATTTGAAATATTAACGATCCCTGGGGTTTGGGTAGGTCATTTTTAACTGCACAATATAAGTGGGTATATTTTCTTCATAGTTATATACATCAAATTCTGGGCCTGTGCTAGCCATTCAAAAAGAAAGAGTTGAGATATCATCCTTTCCCTAATCATCATCATTGGTCAACTGTACTAGTTCTTTCAGAATGAGTTGCATAAGCATTTTATTCTTGTGCGAGTGCATATCTATTTCTGTGTGAGTATACGGCATTGACCCACATTCTCAAGTTGAAATTGATAGATTTCTCTTTGTCTTCAAATACTTTTGCTTATACAGATTTCTACAAGGAGGGGTAGTACCGAGGTTCATGAATTTGATGGAAAATTCATGGGTGTTCAATCGCATATCAAAGTAACCGCAGTCATCGGTCATGTCTTCAGGTTACCTTCCTATTTTTATAGATATCTAAATATTTGTTGAACATGAACTTCAATCTGAATATGGAAACATTGTGTGATGATGTTTGTACTATGTTCTTTTATAGGGAAAGATATTTAGTACGGTGAACAGCATTTTTAAATTATGTCTCATGTGAAAATGCTTTACATTTAGTGCGCCGAGTTCGTTGTGATCTTTCACCTGGTTGGATGCAAACACTCTGTGATATAGTTAATTGAGGGCATGTCCTTTGCATTGTTAGCGTTGATTTTCCTCCAAGATATCAAGATTGGAACGCTACAGATCCTTTAGATCTTTTTCAAGCTCAGACATTGAAGAATGAAGCCAATCCTAAGGTGCAATAACGTTCTTATATTACACAGATTTAAAATTTATGGTTGAGGCTTCTAAGATAATGAATTTTCTCAACGCTACTCTGTTGGTCAGGCTCATATTCGAAGACATCTGAGTCAAGAAGCTCGTGGTTGTAGCCATTTGGTACTGTGGTTGGATTGTGATAGGGAAGGAGAGAACATTTGCTTTGAAGGTACCTTTCTCTTTGTACACTTAAGTTTCATTGATTAATTTTTTGTGCTATTTGCATTCATGCATTTGTTGTGTATACATTTGTAATTTTACCACAGTTACTGTCATGCCCCAAACGTCCATCAAGCGTGATGACATATGAATTAATAAACCGAACCCATAATCCACATAAGTCACTGTAATCCAATTCAATCTTAATACATTGAAATAAATATCGTGTAACTTAAATACATCACAGTCGGTAGGGTTAACCATATACATAAATATAAACCTCTTTAATATCCCTATTCTCCTAAAGAGCTTTCAATGCATATCTGATCATCCTTAATTTAGTACGTGTTTAACCTAAAATAAAGATCAAGAAAACAAGAACAAAAACAAAGTACAAGTGAGCGCAAGGCAAAAAAAAAGAAGAAAAAAAGCTTCTAATCAAAGAAATGAACTATACTAGTTAAACAATATCTCGACGAATCGATATAAGAATATGAAGGACATCATAAATAATATCAAACAAACATCGAGTTCGTAAACTAAACAAGTGGCCATTATCATTATCAGGTACTATTTTCATATTGGCTCATCCCGTATGCCTTGTTTTTCTCTAATTACAATCGGAAATCAGATTCTTATGGCTCTAGACAACAAGAAAACAATGGCTTTTAAGGAGAAACACTCAATAGTCAAGGAAAGTAAGGGTACAAAGTGGTCATGACAACAAATCTTGCATGCATTTAAATCTATTTTCTAATCAAAGAAGTCTACTTTCCAAAATCGTGGATGAAAAGTGGGAAATGAAGCAAACAAAGTAGAGTAGTAGTTGCAGTATCTTCACCTCCTTTTTGGAGCAACACCTCCTTGATTTGTTTTCTCTCTTCTTCTTTTTTGAAAGGTGACACTAAGAAGAGAGTATTTAGATGAAGACTGAGTGAAATTCGTAGCTTTTGCTACATTGATAGAAAAAGTTAGTAAAATAAGGGTTTTAGAGAGAATTTCGCCTTGTTTGACTCCCAAGCACTTAGGATATCCCTTCTAATCTTTAAACAAGCATTTTGTCCATCTTATACTCTCTTTTTCATGAGGTTTTGGGTGTGTTATTGTGATGATACAAATCTGATTTTGTGAGGCTTTTATGCCTTGAGAAAGTGGTGCTAGTTTTTGGGTGTTCAAAGGAGATGTTTCATGGCTGATTTTTTTTTTTTGTAGTTTGAGAGGTTTTTGGTGATGTTAAGGCATGAAAATCAGATTTTTATCAAGAGAAGAGTGTTTATGGTGCTCACTTGGAGACTTGGCCCAATCATTTTTCACGCACAAAAAGAATAAATTAGATTTCTAAGCCTATGATGAGGAGGTTTTAGGCCCTATAACTATTCCCTTACTAGCCCAAATAATTAGGGAAAGTGTGTGTGGGTAAGTGTTATGATAAACATGAAGGTGCATAACATACTTGTACATTGCTTAAGTATGTTAAAAAACATTATTTTGTTACTTTATCTAAAGGTTGTTATATCATTGGTTTTCATCTTAAATCCCAAAATAACTAGAATCCTTGTGACCCAGCCGACTCCTTGCTTTGATACCGTGCTGTCACGCCTCAAACTTCTATTAGGCATGATGGCGCATGAATTAATAAACTGAACCATAATCCACGTAAACCACTTTAATCCAATTCAAATATAATCAATCTTAACATATTAAAATAAATATCGCGTAACTTAAATACATCATAATCAGTAGGGTCAATCATGTATATAAATATAAACCTCTGTAATATCCCTATTCTTTGAAAGAGCTTTCAATGCATATTTGATTATCCTTAATTTAGTACGTGTTTAACTTGAAATAAAGATCAAGAAAACAAGGACAAAAACAATGTACAAGTGAGCGTTAGCTCAACAGTAATCATCATGATCGTAGAAGGCAAAAAAAAAAAAAAACTTATAATTAAAGAAATGGGCTCCACTAGTCAAACTTTATCATGACCAATCGAGTATATAAGAATATGGAGGACATAAAAAAAACAATACCAAATAAAACAACGAGTTCGTAAACTGAACAAGTGACCATTATCATGTACTTTCTCCATCCTTGCATTGGTTTTTCATTTATGGATGCCCCAAATTTTTTGCAGTATTTTTATTTTTGGAATGTTATGTGTGGTTAGGAATTAAAGAAGGTAGAGAAAAAAAAATATGGTTGAGAACTAAAGTTAAAAAAAAAAGGATGTAGATTTAAATTTACGTGTTAAAAATAATAATTGCAAAATATATGGGATAGAGGGAGTATTATTTTCATACTGGCTCATCCTGTAGGCCTTTTGTCAAAAACCATGGATATTATCGGGGTTAATGCCCACTTCCACGTACAACATGTCCAATAATCAGAAAAACCTGTCCGTAGCAAAAGGTAACAAAATATTATTTATCAGTCAATTTCCATGTCACTTGTCAGATACGAATCGATAAATCTTCATATAAAACTATCAATAATAATACTCAATCAAACAAAATGATCTGATTTATATTATAGATATCCATTAATAATCAACAAAATCAATAATCTAAATCAAAGATCAGGAATAACAACCAAAGGAACCAATGATAGCTATTGGATGAAGTAGCAGAAGATAAGAGATTGGTTATAAAAAAAAAAAGTCATAACAATCACGTACAAGTTTTTTTTATTCTGTTGCTAATTATCGTACAAATTCATTACTTTCCTTGATTGAACTCCATCTTTCCTGTTCCTCTATTCGCTCTTCGTAGCATATTCTCTCCATCTAATTCCTAGTTATTTCCTCCATGTATTTTATATATAGGGTAGAGGCACGCCCGATACTATCACATGATAACTTCCAAAAACAATATCTTATTTATTTTTTTCAGAAAAAAAATATCCCCTAAGCTATTCCACCTTGCACGTGGTCATATCCACCAAATTCTCAACTAGCTATCAAAAGTATATAGTTTTCATTCTTGTCTATAAGACCTAACGCTCAAGCACTCGAATAGTTGTAGATTAGTGTCACTCCAAGGCAACTCTCAAACCATCGGCGATAGGAGAGGGAAGACCAACTCTCATCTTTCCCAACCCAGAAGAAAGAAGATGAGCAATAAAAATATGTGATTTATAAACTAGATTAAATCTTAAAATTATAATCTTATACTCATTAAAGCATTCATTAATTATGAGATAATTAGTGTAAAAACTTGAATGATAAACTCATAAAAAAGTACTGGGTCGTTACAGTGACGGAAAAAAAGCCAGTCTGCTAATGAAGGCAACTTACAATATCTCTCTTTTGAAACCTGCAGTTATTGAGTGTTGTGGCTTTGATGCCAAGGAGCGTGCAAAAAATATTTATCGTGCACGGTTTTCCTCTGTCACTGAGAAAGATATTATGAAGGCCATGGGCAGTCTTGTTTATCCAAATAAGAATGAAGCATTGGCTGTAGATGCTCGGCAAGAGATAGACTTGAAAGTTGGAGTGGCTTTTACCCGATTCCAGACTGGTTATTTTCAAGGCAAATATGGCAATTTAGATGCTAGAGTCATCTCGTGCGCTTCTCATCATTTCTATACTTTGTTTGCGGTTACTTGTCCCCTTCTTTCTATTGTTTCATATTATTAACCCTTTCCGCGCTGGGAACCACGAAGTTCTGAGAATTGTTGAAACTGCTGATTTCTGTTCCAGTTCCAGTTTAAGTCTATACTTCTATGTGTTGTAATTGGTTACATGGATGACGACTTACAGAAACAGAAGGGGAAAAATGATGAGTGACTGGAGAGATTTAGTCAGTTGTAAACATGAAGGTATCATGTCATGTGGGTGAGTGATAGGCTCGTACCAATGAGCATGTTGCCATAGCAAGTCAAATTGCCCAACGTTTTATATAATAAAGCTCCAATATCAGCTTGTTACTTGCGTGTATATCGGTTCCTCCTCAACAATACTAGTTCCTATGCACTAAGAAAGTTTTGTGGAAATGTGGCGCCGGAACTGATGGCAGTTATGTATTCTGAGGCAACAATAAAAAAATAAAATGCTTGTGCATCAGTATCTTGGTTTTCTTAGTTGTACGGCTTCTTATGGAAACTTTTCAGTTTCATGATGCCTTTTGAATCAGGACTTTGATAGCTTCTCTTGTCCTACAGCTGATTGTTAGGCCGAGTGGCTTGACTACTATTTAGCAGCCATGGTGCTGAACGGTGTCTAGTGATGAGTTTAGGCTTGTGTTCTTCCCCTGCCACTAGTAGTTTATTCATTATTTTCCAAAGGAGTGAACACCATAGCTTGTGATAAGTGCTGCAATGGTTGTATCTATAATATTTTCTCTATTTTAAAAATTGTTGTGATCTTCTTGTCTCAGGTATGGGCCATGCCAAACTCCAACCCTTGGTTTCTGCGTACAGCGTTATTTGCATATTAATACTTTTAAGCCAGAAAAGTTCTGGGTTCTGCACCCTTGTATTATCCAAAAGGGGTATGAGCTGAAGTTGGCATGGGTAAGGGAGAAGTTGTTTGACTTGGAGGTGAGCCTCTTTTCACTCTCCTTGTGACCTTAACCAACTAAGAAATTGATTTTTGGCTGTTCAATTTAATTTGAGAGTTTGCTATGGATTTAGTAACACTTCTGATTTTCTATATGTAGGTTTCCAGGATGTTCCAAAAGTTGGTGGAGGATGATGGATCAGTTTTAGTAGTCAATGTGTTTGAGAAGCAAGAAACCAAGAGTCGTCCTGCTGGTCTGAATACAGTGAATCTGCTGAAGGTTCGAATGATCTCTTTTGATGCTCTCCATGTTTGCTTCTTATGTAAATTTAATTAAAGGAAAAAAGGGACAAAATATCGGAGTTTGTGTACAGTGTTCTACTTCTAAGTGTCTTGCATTTTGGGAAGTTTGTGTCTTGCTCTGATTAATTTATCGTCCTTCAGTTACACATAACCCTTCCTCTGGAACCTCTATAGTTCTCGACAACTAGAATTTGTGGATTCAATTTTGTTAAACCGCTGTGGTCTGGAACCTTTGATGTAAAACATAATTTTGGTCAAGAGCTACTCTGGACAGATTTGGGGGTCATTCCCTGCTATAGAAGTGATTCAATTAGCTCTCATCTGCAATCGAGGACCGTTGTGCTTTGTGTTTGCTACATTACGATTTGGCATACATGTTAAGCAATTTTATTATTTATTTATAATTTTTTTCTGTTCAGGTTGCCTCAAGTGCATTAGGCTATGGGCCACAATTGACTATGCAGTTAGCTGAGCGGTTGTATACTCAAGGTTTTATCAGGTTGTCCTTATCGACCTGTTTTCATATTATGTTCTGCATGGCATTTTGTTTGATAGGTCATTGTGTTCTGCACGGCATTTTTATTGATAGGTGATGGCAAAGGAGGGGAGAGTATAAGTCTCTTTATCTTTGATATTAACATGCTGCTTGAGCACAAGTATTTTCAGATGATGATTCTATGACATGCTTTTTCTCTCTTGCCCCTCCGATGCATACCTTCTTTTGTATGCTAATAAAATATTGGATTCCTCGTTCCCTATGGATACAGTCAAGATTCTAGAACATCATTTTCTATACTATGTAGATATTATAATTCTCTCAAAAGTTCAAAAAACTTATCTTGCAGTTATCCACGAACAGAGAGTTCAGCATATCCTTCATCATTTGACTTTAGAGGTGCACTTGAAGTGCAAAAGAATAATCCACATTGGGGTGATTATGTACAAGGTCTTCTTGCGAGTGGATATGTAAAACCACATTCTGGAAGTGATGCAGGTGACCATCCTCCCATAACACCAATGCGTTCAGCAAACGAAGAGATGCTGGGATATGATGCTTGGAAATTGTATCAATATGTCTGCCAACATTTCATTGGTAGTCTATCGCCCAATTGCAAATATATCAGGTAGGAGTAATTATTGTTCTCAATCTCGCTTATTATACGAGTTTGGTGCTTGCTCGTATTGGACTTCGGCCCGCTAGTGGGAGTATTCGTATCTATCAACTTGGAAGTTTAATAGTGTTTTTTCCAGCTAATGATGTAATTTGCTGTGTCTGATATTCCAGGAAAAAGGTTGAGTTTTCAGCTGGGGGCGAATCTTTCTATTGTACAGGACAACATGTCACAACTCAAGGGTTTACAGCCATAATGCCATGGTTGGCAATAAGTGAGAAGAGCCTTCCTGAATTCACCAAAGGAGAGAAACTAAAATTATCGAGAGTTGAATTAGATGAGGTACTCTATTGACCTTTTTGCCTGCTACAATGTGGTTAAGGCAGAGATTGCTTTTTCCTGATTCAAGCACCCATTTTAGGAAGTTGATCATGATGATTTACAATCAGTGTATACGATTTTGTATTCTGGATCTTAATTGTTTTTTGCGTTTGGTTTTGTGAATTTATACTTAGGGTGCCACTTCTCCTCCAGATTTCCTTAGTGAGAGTGAGCTCATATCTTTGATGGAAAAGCATGGAATTGGTACTGATGCATCCATCCCTGTGCATATCAACAATATATGTGAGCGAAACTATGTTCAGGTTGGTTAGTGTTTCTGTTTCATAGTGTGTATTTACAGTGCCCAAGTTTACAAAAGTTGATTTTCATCTTTGTACGCATTTCAGGTGCAGGCTGGGAGGAAGTTGGTTCCAACGGCTTTGGGTATCACCCTGGTCCGAGGTTATCAGCTCATAGATCCAGATCTGTGCTTGCCAGACATCAGGAGATTTATTGAACATCAGATCACTCTTATTGCCAAAGGTGAAGCAGATCATTCACTTGTCGTTGAACACGTCCTTCACCAATTTAAGGAGAAATTCGTGTTCTTTGTGAAGCAGGTAAGTGATCGTGTTTCTTGGTGGAATTCTTCTTTGTCATTGTTTTTTTTTTAGAACTAACATTGATGAAAACATTATTTGCTGCTGTGCTCCTGCTGCAGATAGAGAACATGGATGCGTTATTTGAAGCTCAGTTCTCTTCTCTCTCAGCTTCCGGGTGCCCACTGTGTAAATGTGGCAAGTGTCTACGTTATATGAAGTTTATACCTAGTCAACCACCACGACTATATTGTGGTACATGTGAGGAAGTCCACTATCTTCCTCAAAAGGGCTCTATCAAGGTGATCTTCACATCATGTTTTTTGTTATACCAGTATGCCATCATCAGTTCTTAGCTCAAACTGCTATAATATGCTTGTACCCATGCCACAGCTGTACAAGGAACTGGCATGCCCTCTCGACAATTTCGAGCTGTTGCTGGTATCCATGCCAGGTCCGGAGGGTAAATCGTTCCCCCTCTGCCCGTACTGCTACAACAATCCTCCATTTGAAGGCATAGAGAACCTCTTCGGTGCGGGTAGCGGTGCCCCTGGTTCAGCAAAGAAGCCTGGAAAGGGTGCTGGGATGCCTTGCTTCCTTTGCCCACATCCAACATGTCGGTATTCATTAACCTCCCAAGGTGTATGCGCTTGCCCAGAGTGCAGCGGGACCCTCGTCCTGGACCCTGTCAGCACTCCCAAGTGGAGACTTAACTGCAATTCGTGCAACTGCCTCGTTTTCCTGCCGGAAGGGGCTCATCGGATCTCAACCACCCGGGAACGGTGCCCTGAGTGTGATTCCACTATCATAGAAGTCGACTTCAATAAGAATAACACGCCTCTGAAGGATGGAGCTACTTTGCATCGTGGTTGCATTCTTTGTGATGAGTTGCTGCTGTCGTTGATTGAAATGAAGTATGGGAAGTCGACGTTCAAGAGATTTAGAGGGAGAGGAAGAGGAAGAGGACGGGGCAGGGGAAGAGGGCGCGGTGGTAACCGGAATCTTGACCCCAAGATGAGCTTCAGGGATTTCTGAGACTCTGGCATGCGTCTGCGCGCTGTTGTAGCCACTTTGCCTACTGGTTCTACATTGTGTTTGTTGTTGTAACTTTGGTTTATTTATTTGGTAAGAGTAGGAAGGATATGTAATGTATTGTTGAAACTGTGTTCTAGAATGGAATCGTGGATTAATGTGCTGATCAAGGTGGACTCATCTGAGCTGGAAGCCTCTCTTTATTCTCAGTTTGGAAGCGGTTGATTGTAAGTGGGGTTGTTCGCTGTTCTTGATGTTGATCGCATCTGTGTTTGACCTACGGAAAACTAGGGAGTAAAACAATTCTTGATGTGTTGAAGCCTTGTAGAGAGTCTAAATGTACATTCTGTCGGAACCTTCTTGATTTTTGTTTTACTTCTGTAATGTGCAAATGGCATGGAGCATGTTTTAGATAAACTAACTAAACAGATGGGTGCGTTCACATATCGCAATGATCGAACCAGTGAACTGTTATCCGTCTGTTGGAAATCTACCCTATTTGCCGTTGTTTGTCATCATGATGTCCGAAAACAAAGAATCCGGCTAGAGTTTGTCATGTGATCTTTGACTAATAACAACTCATCCAAATAAACAAAGAATAGCATTGCAGAAGCAGCAGAACTTCAACTGCAAAACTTCTGTTGACTCACTGAGCTGACAACAAAGCAAAATAAACGATTCTTTGAAATGAATCAGTCTATATATTTGAGTTCTAGTTCAAGGCTCTTTGCCATCAATGTTCTTTAACATGGTAACAACAGTCTATGATGAACATCATAGCAATAAACACTCACTTAAAAACAAGCGGCCACTCACTGCTCCTGATCATGTCACGCAAACCAGGTGCAATAAAAATCGATCTCGCATCGAGTATAAATACTCTCTTCAGTTGTGGTTAGACGTAAAGCATAGAGCATTTAGAGTAGTGATCGGTTGGGAGTCGAGAGCACAAACCTCAGCTAGAGCAACAAGAATATGAGCTCTGCTTCGTTTTGTCTCCACAGCTCACCAGACTCACTCTATTTACAGATAGTTCGGCTTTGTATGAATCGGAGTTGAGCACCTTCCTGCTGACATTGTTGTATATCTCCTGGATGACAATCTCGAAAGCTTTCCTGACATTAGTGGAATCTAGCGCAGATGTCTCCATGAAGAACATCCCTTGTTCTTCTGCAAGGTTCTTCCCTTCTTCAACACTGACGGCCCTGATGTTACCCAAGTCGCATTTGTTTCCGACCAACATTTTTGCCACTGTAGTATCGGAATGAGCTGCAAGGTTATAACACAAGAAAGATGACATGGCTATTCAGAATCAAATAGCAAATATCAGGGAGCAGAAAACTGATACAGAAGAAACCACAACTAAAATGAGCCCGCAACCCTCATATACTTCCTCACACTATGCGCGTGCATGCTCCTTCTGCAACCTTGTGGAACCGTAAGGCCTAGTTGCTGATGCTGATCAGCAGATGAAAGTCTAACCTAAGGTTGTGCCATCAGTTCTGCACCTAGAAGCAAAAAGAGCATAAGCTTCCTACTTTGACCAATCACATTCCACTCTCCGATTCAGATAACTTCCGGCCTACATTGTATATATTCAATCATCTCACAAAAGTGATGATACGACCATGTGGTATCTTAGTTTCTACTCAAGAGCTACAACTTTCCCTTTACAATACCGGTCATAATGTTCTCCAACCAAGAACATTACTGGCATTCTTCTTTCTTCTTCAGAGTTGAGGCAAGTATGCGACATTGCATCCGCTCAATCATCATCTTTTATCATCATTTGCTTAATCATATATGGCCAACGAGTTGCTCTGGCCAAGATATAGTAATGGAATAAAAATACACCACTCCAATGGTCTTGAATGCTAGTGGCAAACTATAGCTTTGTTATTTAGTGTGCTATATTTAGAGCATCTCCACCCTTCGATTGTCATTTGGGTTGCCATTTCAAATTTTTGACAACCCAAATAACAATTTTGTAACACATAGCAATGCATTCTACCCCCACAAATTGTTATTTGGGTTGCTATTTCAAATATTGATGGTTTATCATGGGTTTTTGAATTGGATCGATCAATCTCGAGCAACATTTGTAAACATACAGTAAATTGTCACATGTTGCTTGATGATAAAAATTGTGCAAATCAAGTTTACTAGTCGCAAATTATAGAGATATAAAGGCGAGAAATTAGAATGAAGAAAAAATATTTAATATACAAAGAGAAAGAAACTAAAGGATGATGAATTGGGTTGATGCGACATTTGATAATGTTATTTTCTTTGCCAAATTTGACACACAAAAAAATGACATTGCTATATTTTGACAACCAAAATGGCATCCGGGTGCAGGTGTCAATTGCCATTTCAGTTGAAAAAATGAAAATGGCAATGGAAATGAGGGTGGAGTGGAGTTGCTCTTAGCAACTAAAATGAGGAAAACATTTTGAAAATGGTGGGAAAACGGCAGGAAAAATGAGGGGCTTAAAGATATATTGTGATGTTACTTGGACAAAACTATCAAATACTAATAGCAAATAACACTATCCATACTCAAAACACAGCTTTGCCTTTGATAACATGCGATGTCCTATTAGAGTTGCGCTTATACCGTTATCTTGTCATATCTTATGTGATACGAATGCAGATTAGAATGCACTCTTCTAAGCAGGTCATACGAGAGCTTGCTGGTGATAATTCTAGGCTGCTGGTTGTGCTTTCATCTACAAACAAGGTTAAACAACAATACCCTATTTATTCCATATATTAGGAGAAAATCACAAGTCAATCCCATTCTCACCGAGTGGACCTAATAGTCTAGAGGACAACTTTGGAATTCCCCTCGAGCCTCCAATGGACCTATCTAGTTACTAGTCATGGACTACTTGGACTAATCCGATCTGAAAAGCAACTAAATCAACTTCTCAAAGCCAAAATTTGACATCCTGTGTTTTCATTAATAGTTCAGTATACATCGAATCGATCCTGATCCAACGAATACTGAATTGGACCGCACCAAGAACACCACAATTGCCAAAGCCAGTTCAAATCACTGAATCTCAACGCTGTCAACCAACTCAAAGCAATCCACAAACACTATCAACTCAGATCACCATTTCGCTTCCAGAAAACCAGATCTAATCCTCAAACAAGAAAAAATCAGATCCAAACAAACACGAATCGACTTCATTCAGTTCACTTACTGTTGAGCTCATCGAGCCACCTGGAGACACTCTCGAACGTCAACCTTCTGGTAATATCATAAACCACCAAGACCCCCACCGCCCCCCTATAATACGCCGAAGTCACAGCCCTGAACCGCTCCTGGCCCGCGGTATCCCAGATCTGAGCCTTGACCTCCTTGCCGTCGATGTCCATGCTCTGAGTCTGGAACTCGACTCCGATGGTGGCCTTGGAATGGAGGTTGAACTCGTCGCGGGCGTAGCGGGAGAGCAGGTTTGATTTCCCGACCGCCGAGTCGCCAATGATAACGATCTTGAAGAGGTAGTCTTCGGCGGTGGACTCGTCGTCGGAGGACATTGCTGGTGGTGAGTGGCGGCGGCGGCGGGCCGGCGGCGAAGAACTGGGAGTTTTTTGGGGGGATTGTGGAGAGGAGTGGAGGAGAGGTGGGACGGGAATGAGAGCGAGATGGAGAAGTGTGTGGTGGGGCCTGGGCGGAGACTCGGTGAAGATGATTACCTGCTTGGACTCCGTGATGATGTCTGTTTTTTTACATGCCGAAGGCACTGTAATGTCTACCTCAACTCTTTGCGGTGGGTCAGTAATGTCTAGCTCAACTCTTTGCGGTGGGTGATGAAAATATTCAATATAGTTTCAAATTTTATTTTATATTTTTATATTTAAATATTTAAAATATTTTTATTTTAACCAAAATATACATCAATTTAGCCTAACCTAACACACAATCTAACGCAACCTAAACCGAATCTTTCGCATATCCATATTACCAATTTCCCTAATTTCCCTCTTTTTGCAATTAATCATCAATTTATATGACCCATCCAAATTTCCTATTCAAACCCACGATTCGTGGATTATGAGTTGGTACACTCAATTGGGCAACCTTGTCTATTGAGTGGTCGAGGAGATGTTCTGTTAGCAGACGTGGCTTGCAAGAACATCTTTTTAAAAGCAACTCTTGTTAATTATGACGATTTTTTTTCTTTTTTATTTTCTTAATCCCACGAAATATACAACATTTTTCTAATTTAAGTGTTACACAAAGATACAATATTTTTATAATTGAATTTTTTTTTATAAAACCATCAAAACATATTTACCTTCTATTTTATATCACATCAACTCATTACCTTATTTTTTCTCCTACTTTTAATTTTTTTATTTCTTTTTCTCACACAACCCCAAAAATAAAAAATTATTTTCATAAAATTCAACACAAAATTTTTTGACATAAATTAAAATATTATAAATTTTATGAGATAAAAAAAAATAGAATATTGGAACAATCTTAAAAAATAATTGGTTCCCAAAAAACGATAGGACAAACTACAATTAAATTCCTATCTCATAAAATTCATATATTTGAGGAATCATGTTCATTTTACCCCCCACATTCCATGATTGAACCGGTTTGCGGATTTAAAAAATTGGAAAGAGAATTTAATGGGTCTTGAATTCAACACATCATAACTTTTTCCAACTCCACCTTAGTCATTCAATTCGGATGCAATGCCATTGAAGCCTTCATTCTCCACCGCCGCACCATGAATCCGTGAATCCATCTCCGAGAAATTCAAAATCTCACTAATTTCTATAATGTTGTAGATTTGCAAGTAAGTTTTTCGATTTGTTAGATCATGCAATTGTTTTGATTCCTTGTTGACATGCTCTGTTTTGGGTTTTCAAAACCAATTCTTTGGGTATTAGGTTGAAATCAAAGATTGAGCTATACAAAGAGATAGATTGATGAGTTGATGTTGTGTTTTAATGTTTTTTCAGTCAGATTACGATGGAGGTTCAAGATGGGTCATAATCAATCAATATTGAGCTCGTAACTCTGTGTAAGTTCAAAGGAGATTGTTTTTCGACAAGTGGATGTTTATGATTAAATTGATGGACAAATATCGACGAATCAATCCACTCTTAGTGAGCCTTCGATAGGTTGTATCTGAAATGGATATATATGTTAATCTCATCTACAATTGTTATTGTGCAAACATGTGTTAAGTATACGCTTGTGTTAAAGTGGGTGTTATCAGACTGGAGTGACGAAGAAATCGAATAGTCCTGTTCTAAGGATATCTGATTTAAGCGTGGCTCAAGATGCATGGTATATTACACACATGATTGCATATTCGATATAAAATTTTGAATTTTTTATATTCAAGATCTAATATGTAGTTACACTATAAGTAATTGACAATACATGTCTTCTATGTTTTAGTATTTACTCATATAACTACAGTACAACTTGGAACTTCTTGAGTATATAACTCAATAACTTGTACTATATGGTAAAGTTAATTTGTTCTTGCATCTTCTTAAAGCAACTTCATGAGTGTCTCTGAATTTATTGGCACACATAAAGGTAACAGATTTTGCTTTATGAAAATCTCCAAAAACTCATCTGCAAATATAAACCAAAACGGTCGAACATCATTGGGGTATGAATCAAAAGTCATGTAATTCCATGGGAAAAATCCTTTGCCACAGCAAACCATGCCTTCTTATATTTGACACCTACCTTGGATATGATAGACTCATCCATGCCAAAGCCAATAAAGATAGGTAAAAAGGTGCCAGTATCATAGATAGACACCTTGATGGCAGTGTTTGAGTCGTCAACGGCTACATCTGGAGCAACAAATTTCTTCAAGAAAACGTACAAGGATTTCAGCCTTCCTCGGCCCATAATACATACTCCTGTGGGAACACCACGCATAAATATCTTGAGTGTTGGAAAACCACTACACCACAAAAAAAAATAAAAAATAGATCATTGACATTAACCATGTGTTTTTACAGTTTGTATAAAATGGAACATAAGCCACGCAGTAGAGATGTCGAACAAAAACAAAAGGCAAATCTCACTGCTTCACGGTGAGAAAATTTTGACAACAAATGTAGCATACAACTAATATGAAATAGGATACATACTCGATCTCATGATATTCACTTGAAACACGTCTATACTTGTCTACATCGATCTTTCTGATAACTACGGGCTCCTTCAATCCAGCAAGAACAGGAGCTGCTGTATCTAACTGCATTTGATATGGAAGTGTTAGTTTCTCCTCAAGATAATATTTTCACAAGCAGATGCAATACATGTAGGTGATAAGTCCAACACTAACAGTAACATAATTACATCGATAGCTACACAATTCAACAAGGGATTAGAAACCAGACTAAGCATAAGAAGCTAAAGATTGACGAATACGAGAACTCCGATGACAATAAACTAAGACTTTGAGTCCATACATGTGATAAAACGATAATATTTATGATGAGTGTGAAACACTCATATTTATCATTGTCATGTTGAATATTTATTCAAATGAGATTAAACCCTAATTTTTATGCATGATCTCATAGATTGATCACCTAGATAGGTTCATGTTTAAAGTACCTAACTTGATTGATTTTCTATTCAATTAAGTACAAGTAGCAACTAATGAGGTTAAAATTATGCTCTTTTATTCTAACTTTGTTAGCTCACATGTTTTAGATCGAATATGATCAAACCTCTTTTTCTTATATTTGATCTAAGAAGACGAAACCTCTTTATTCTTAATGTGACTTGTTTTGGTGTTAATCATGCTCTCATGTTTAAAATAAGTTATAAGTTAGTGTTGATTGTTATGCTCTCATGAAATTAACTATGATAAATAAAAAGGTGGTGAACTGTTTACACGTTTTTCATTCAATAATGCATATGGTTGATCAATGATTAGTCCTTTAACAATATCGAGTGATGTTGCACGTGTCCTTACTAGTTTCACCATATCGTTACATCAAACTTACAACTTTCATAGTTTTTCTAGTTAATTAGATTAATTTAATAATAGTTTAGTTAATTTTCATAATTAGTTTACAGAACCCCCATAAATTTACATAAGTACAACAACAATAGAAATAATTACGTTTATCTCAAATAAAATTACATTACAGTGTAGACCATCGTGGAAGCGATTATTACTCATCCTATATATTTAATTTATATTATTAGGAATTGAATAAATTATTAATTTGACGCGATTAACACAAAGATCAACTTGCTTACATGACGTATTAATTAGGCACTAGAAACTCCAAGAACACTTAGCAGAACACTCTCGTACAGCAATCATCCACAAGTAATATTATAGTTTCTTTCTTCCCACCCGACTCCGTCAGAAAGAAAAAAAAAAAAAAAGATAAAGCAACATCCTAAGTGTCATTGCCTATCATTCTAAAGACCAGTTTGCACACAATAATTTATCTAGGACCAATGGGAGTACCTGTTTTGGCTTCTGCTTTCATACATGTTGAATCTCCTCTCTATTACAGTATTATTGCCTTGCAAGTTGCTGTTGCATGGGTATCTTCTAATAATGAAATCGATATGTTAATGAAATGAAGGGCCCAGTGATGCTTTCATGGATACACTAAGAGGGTGGCAAGTGGTTAAACCTTATGATTTCTTCATATGCTCTTTTTAAGATAAGGTATTAACAATATGCAGAGGATTGAATTGTTACTGTAATTAAACCAGGCAATTGAATCAACTGTTGGTTTCTCTCTCACCTGGTTTTGTTTTCTTACGTATATTTTAATGTGCAGTTGTTGCCCTCTCCAACTACTGGTGCAATTCCCGCAGAAACCTTCGACCGGAGGAAGAGTAACTCTATCAAAAGCTTTTCTGTTTTCACTTTTCTGTCAACGTTCTTTGAGGCTTCATTTCCTCCAACCTTAGAAGGTAGGATTTTGAAAATCCTCAACTTCCATTATCTACTTCATCGTGTGACATGAATCAATCATAATGTTATTGTCTCCATAATTTAGGAAATGCCCTTGGCAGGAACACAACAGCAGCTATTGCTACAGAAACAACAAAATCATCCATGGAGAATCCAGTTGCAAGAACAAATGCCGAATATCAATCCATTGCCACCAACAATTATGCCAAGGAGATCAGATGATGGCTATAATTGGAGAAAATATTGTCAAAAGCAAGTGAAACGAAGGAAGTGAAAATCCTAGAAGTTGTAACAAGTGCACGTACCCCAAATGCCAAATGAAAAAAGAAAGTGGAAAGATCATTAGATGGCCAAATTACTGAAATTGTTTACAAGGGAAGATCATCATCAGCTGCTGCCATCCTGTCTCAACCCATTCAATCTTATGCACCTCCTGACGTTGCGAACCAGTTTGAAGATCATTCCTCCGCGATGCATACACAGTCAGTGGCAACTCCCGACAATACTTCGGTTTTCTGTATCTTTATTTCGACATTATCAAAAGATACTCATAATTGATTTTATTTTGTAGAGAAAATTAAATCGATCATTTTTTAATATTGAGTCGAATTATCCGAATAATAATTCAAAAATTATAAGTAATAAAAGATTTTTATTAAATTTAATATTTCAAAAATATTTTTTTTAAAAAAAAAAAGGGAAAAAACCTATCTAAGGCGTACCACCGCTCTACAACAACAACAACAAAAATGAAACAAAATAAACCAAAATTAAAACGCTAAACCCGCTTCCAAATAAAAGTTTCCCAATTTCCTACCCAGCATTTTCCGATGCAAGGCAAGGCAACTGTTGCATGGGCTAATTTTAGGGGCGATTGATGTCTGTCCTTCAAGCATCCCTGAAATTTCGCTGTAAATTTGTCCAATGTATATAAAGCATACTCCGATGTTTTTGTATCATCATTATCGTCTTCTTCTTCCACTACTTGATTGGCTAGGGATTGTGTTGAATCAATGGCCTTGGAGTTTTGATGGGCGGTGCATTTCTCTAAATGTTTGTTTGACGGTGAGCGTATGTGTTTGCGACAAACACGAAGAGAGTATCTTGCTGTATCTTGTTATTCTTGTACCTTGGGGGGTGTGTGCGGTTCAACTCCGTCAAGGACGATAGCAGATCGATGGAGACTACGAGGACGATAGCAGCAGGCAGCAGGGGGCAGACATGGACGAGCGGGATTGTGCTGAAGAGCTACATGGCATGCCAGTACTCCGATTATCGGGGTGGTTCCAAGATGCATATGTTCAACCTTTTGGATCCACTCGACTCTCCCACCCAACTCCTCATGATTAACCTCTCTCTTATCTTCATCGTTACTCGCATCACCCACCAAGCCCTTCGTCCTCTCTGCCAAAGTATGATCATTGCTCACATTGTTGTAAGAATCCTCATTTCCCTTTTGCCTTTCCTTAATACCTTGTTTCATTCATTCATTCATTCATTCATTCATTCATTCATTCATTCATTTTCACTAGTATTTAGTAGTTCTACCTGCTGATTGTTGGATTGGATTGCTTTCAGGCTGGTATTGTTATCGGACCTTCATTACTGACCAGCAACCATGGAATAGCACACATATTATTTCCGCCTAGTGCTCGCTATATCTTGAAGACGATCTCCGCCTTTGGATGTATGCTCCATTTGTTCATCTTCGGAGTCAAAATAGATGTAGGGTCCCTACGAAAGATTGTAGGAGGAAAAGCCATTTTTGTCGGCCTCTCTGGCTTCTTCATCTCCTTGGCATTAGGCACTTGTGCCTTTAATTTTTTGAAAACCTTTGGAGTAATAGATAAAAGCAACAACGTGGGGATCACAAGGCTTCTGATCTTGAATTCCATGTCCTTCTTCGTTACTACCACGAGCCACCTGAGCGATATCAAGATCACCAACACGGAGGTAGGAGTGTTGGCTTGCTCCTCGTCTGCTGTCATTGACGTATTTGCACACTGCGTCCTTGCGTTTATGCAGAAACTGGACTACGCTGGCATCCCTCTCCCACCCACTGCTAGATGGGCTTGGTTTTTGCTCCTTGTTATCTATTACTCTCTATTGCTTTTAATATTGAGGCCAATGATTATTTTCATAGTTGGACTGACTCCGGAAGGGCAAGCCATGAAGAGGAGTCACTTCATGGCTGTTCTTTCTATAGTGCTTTTAGCTTGGTTCTTAGGCGAGTGCCTCGGCCAGCGGCTGTCCACTTTCCTTTTCGGCCTATCTTTACCAGATGGACCTCCTTTGGGCTCAATTCTTGTGCAGAAGCTGGAAGTATTTACTTCAAATTTTCTCCTGCCTGTTTACTTCACAATGAGCGGGGTGAGGGCAAATCTCCAGAGTTTGAAAGGCAATACTTCAGCTTGGTCATTGGAACTGATAATTTTATCCTGTAGATTTGGCAAGTTCTTGGGCACCCTAGTGGCAGCAGTATTTGCCAATGTACCCATCCACGAGGGCATACCTCTCGCTCTGATCATGTGTTGCCAAGGGGTTATGGAAGTCATTTTCTTGAGCAACTGGAAGGACGATATGGTACTGACGTATTTTCTTATTCTTTCTATTGCATGCTGTTAGTTTGTGATTAAAGATCGGGAAGATTCTCTCTCCCATCTTTGTGCATCGTCTTTGAATTTATTCTCTAACTTGGTTACCATATGCAGATCGTTGATAGCAAGCTCTTCAATGTAGGATTGGTGAATGTTGTGATCTTCACTGCGGTTATATTACCACTGATCCAACAAATCTATGACCCATCAAGTGGATATGAGGTCTATTACCGTAGAAGTGTGCAAGGATGCAATGCAGCTGGTGATCTGCAAGTTATAGTTTGTATTCATAAAGAGGAAAATGTGCACACTGTCATCGACCTCCTTGAAACGATGAAGTCCAGCAGAGGAGGTTCTGTATCCATCATCGCACTACAGCTTGTGCAGCTCACTGGAAAAGCAATGCCCATACTTGCACCCCTCCATCAGGCTAGAGCATCCTCTCTCAACCTCACTCGAGCACATCAGATAGCAAATGCCTTTCAATACTTCGAAAGACATGGTGAAGGTTATGTCAAGGCGCAACACTTCGTCTCAGTAACCCCTTACTCTAGTATGCACAACGATATTTGTCTCCTTGCCCATGACAAAAGAGCAAGTCTCATCGTTATCCCATTCCACAAGCAATGGGCCGTTGATGGGATGGTAGGGGCTTCATCCTTGCCTATTAGGGAGTTGAACCAACGAGTTCTTCATAAAGGCCCCTGCTCTGTTGCAGTCTTGGTGGACAGAAAGCCATTGGGTAGCAATCGTTCCATCTTAAAAGGTGCGAGGATGTACCGCGTTGTGATGCTGTTTATTGGTGGTGCCGACGACCACGAGGCTCTTGCTATCGCTAGACGTATGTCAAGCCATTCTAATGTCGGCCTAACAGTCATTTGGTTAAAATCAGAAGCTTCTGATGCAAATCATTCTGACATTGCTGATGATCACCATGCATGCATAGATCCCGAGAGCGAAGTCATTAGGGACTTTCAGTTTAGAATGAAGGGCAACGATCGAGTCACCGTGGATGAGATGATTGTCTGTGATGGGATTGGAACCACAAGGGCTGTTATTTCAGCACAGCATGCTGACCTTTTCATCATAGGTAGATACCACGAACCCAATTGTCCAGCCACTTTAGGGATTGCTATGTGGAGTGACTACCCTGAACTTGGGATGGTCGGTGATATGCTAACAAGTACTGCCGAGTTTCAATTTTCAGTCTTAGTGGTGCAACAACAACAAAAATTCGATTTTACCCATGTTGGATCAAGAAAAGCAGGGAAAGAGGACCCCTTTGGATTGTTTTACAGGGGTGACTAAGTTAGGTTCATTTCCTAGCTATTTTCCAGAGTTCATGGATAGGTCAATTTCTTCCTTGGATCATTTGCTCTTGCTGCTCAGTACAGATCATTCTTGACTCTTTTCGTAAATTTTTTGTCATTGATTAAAATCAATGCTGAGACTATCGATTAGTGCATAGTGTTTCAGTGTATATTCAATGCTAATGATCAGTTGAAGCCGAGAGAGGAGTTAGATAATTCATAAGTGGGCGTTAGTTATCATCTGAAGTCGTGTTCTTTTTTCTGTGATTTGATTATGCTATAATTTTTTAGTAGACCAAACACAACAACACTCACGATGTATATAAACAATAAACAGACTATTCACACACACCCACACTTCTTCCTTATAGGAGGACTACATCTTGCCTCTATGATTATGTTAAACAACGACAAAGCACCTCTATTTATAAGAACCCTGCAACTAGAACTCTCCCAAACTTAGTTAATTATCTTTTTTAAGTCAAACAAGGTGACTAATCAAGAGCATTAGTTTCAACCAAAACTTCCTAGATCATCTTTGCTAACCAAAGAAATGTAAGTAGATGAGAGACAGAAGTTGTCAACACTCCCCCTGGATGACTAGTTTCGTGTAATCCATGGCTGCCCCTTGCTAGAACCTTCTCTCTTTTAGACCGTGAAGAAAAAGAAAGAGTATAATATATATATGAACAACCCAAAATCCATCAGCTTAAGCTTTTGGGTTAGCAGTTGGGCCAAATTCATATATATATTCTACTCAAGTACTATTAGGACGTGGTTTCCTCCTTGGGCTCTCCCCTGAATCGCAACAAGTGGTATCAGACCCCATGGTTCTTTGGGTCGGGATGTTGGGCAGGGATACGCAGGTTAAGGATCCCCTGGTGCGTTGCGTTGTTGGTCCGCAAAGAGCACAGTTGATCAGGTGCGTACGTGACCCAGTCCAAATATGCGGGTAGAGATGACTCATGGATTCGGACTCAAGGGGGAGTTCGTGGATGAACTCACACATAAGGGAGAGATTGTTGAGAATATGTGTGAGTAGGTTTACCCACATCGACCGTGGAAAAAAAAAAGAGTAGAATATATATATAAACAACCCAAAATCCATCAGCTTAAGCTTTTGGGTTAGCAGTTGGATCCAATTCATATGTGTATTCTACTCAGCTCCGATTAGGACGTGTTTTTCATTTTTTAGAATGAGATCACGATGAATTATCGAGCCTTTTCAATCTTCCTCTCACATTGAATTGCTCCCTCGTCTTCAAAAGTTTACTATTCACTGTGAAACATGATCTTTGTTTATCAAAGAAATCTAAGTAGAAGAGAGATAAGAGTTGACATTTCAACGGATTAAGCCTCCTTGAACGCAGACCTACTGTAATTTGAGGCTTTTAATGCAACCCAGATATAGTAGCTTACTACTGATGATACATTTTCCGTGCATTAATCGCAAGGGAGAAAATCATATACTAGCAGGGGATATTCAAGCAAGTGGAAGTATTGCATTGACAGACCATAAAGTGGTCTAAACTGAACATCACTTCTCAAAACTTCCAAGACATGTTCCTCCCCAAACACACATATGGATCATGATAAAGTCTCATCCAACTTTCCGAAAAAAATGAATACATCGTTTGTCTCTGGAAGTCTTGGTCTGAAGGTGAGTCTCTCTCCGGTACATAAAAATACCTGTATTATTTTATTTATATTAATATATATTTTATTTTTATATTAAATCATATCTAATTATCCCGTAACATATATTAGATTGAAATACTTACACAATCATTGATGTTTCACGATAAATTTACAAAAAAAAAAATATGTTTGAACGTCGTTGGACACGTGTTAAATTTTGCATCGACATGTGTGTTAAATCAATCCGTTGTGTTTATTATGGGACGGAAGAAATAATACATAATATAACTATTTAATCTAAAATGAATTATTATCTCCGTTCCAGATAAATTATGATGGATTGGCTTTACAAAATTCATTGATTTTGGATGATTTTATTTGAATATCCTTGATTTTATTTGGGTAAGCCAAATTGAGAAGGATAGAAAGAAAATAATAATTATAAAAATGATGTGATATAAAATAAGGATAAAATAAATTTTTTGATATCTAAAACATGTATATTATAAAAAAAGTTATAATTTATATGAAAGAATCAGATTTAATAATGTGTCATGATTTATATAAAAAAAATAAAATATTTATTATCAATAAAAAAACACAAAATCATAAATCAAAAAATAACAATCTAAAATTATATATTCACGTACATATATTGAAATCTTCCTCTTTTTAACATGACGCAGACTCCTCCAACGTCTCTCTCCACCACCGCCACTCAAACAACCACCACAAACCATGGCGACATCCCTGCTCCTCTCCACCACCACCGCCCACCCTCGAAACCCTAAATTCCTCTCCTCCTCGAGGTCTCCGTCTCTCCATCCTCGCCGGCACCTCCAAGTAATCGCCCTCACCTCCTCGCTCTCCCGCCTCTCTCTGCGATCGCCGCCTCTCGAATTCGCACCGATTCGGCGGTCATTGCGTTCCGGGAGCACGATCGGAGAGACAGAGGAGGAGGAGGAGATTTTGGGGGAGGATTCGGCGGCGTTCGAGCTAGGGAAGCAGAAGCTGTCTTCGTGGATATACTTTACCGTGGTTCTTGGTGTGGTGTTGTTTGTGCTTGATGTGGTTTGGATCGATGAGGGGACCGGGGTCGGAAAGGGGTTGGTGGAGGCCGTCGAGAGGGTTTCCGGGAGTCCCGAGGCAAGTAATCAGTTCTTGTTCTTGAATGATGCTTTGTTGCGATTGAATTTATAAATTTTTGTGTAGCTTTTCTTTGTTCTTGTGGGGTCAGGGATTTAGGATCATAATTAGACGTTCATTTTTGTCGCAACTCGGAAAATCGTACGGTGTATTGTTAAGATTGATAGGTGTTTTGTTTATGATCATATTTGTTTCTGTTTGGTTAGGTCCTCATATGCTAGTATCGGAAGCTTCCATTGGGAGGAGATTATACACAAACATAAACAGGATAGATCAAACACGGGAACATCACGTATAAGATTGAAATGATGCACTGCTTAATAATCAATGGATACAGAGAAAAGTGGGTCTTGATTTCGACAATACATTGGAAAAAGCCCTAATTTAAGTAGAAGAGTGCGAGTCGAGTGAAAGAATGCAATGCTACCCGGCCTTGAGCATTAGTACATAATCATGTGATGTTCATGCTTTCTGTCATGTATAATTAAGATGTCAGAACAGAACTGTATTAGACGTTTGTATATGTGGCTTGTACTGATTGACCGCAATAAGAATTTCTTGGTTTGGCTAATTCAGTGTTGTTCTCCACAATATGCTGCAGGTTGCAATGCTGAGTCTTACTCTCATATTTGCTCTTGTTCACAGTGGGTTGGCTAGCTTGAGGGATGTTGGGGAGAAGCTAATCGGAGAACGTGCCTTCCGTGTGATATTCGCCGGCGTGTCCCTTCCTTTGGCTCTCAGTACTGTTGTAAGTTGCGTCATTTGGTTACACTAAATGTTGAATTGATATCTTTCTGCGGCTTATTTGTTTTCCTTTCTTTGATGTTGCTTTATTCAGGTTTACTTCATTAACCACAGATACGATGGTATCCAGCTATGGCAGCTCCAGAGCGTTCCTGGACTTCATCAACTTGTTTGGTTTTCTTCATTTGTCTCCTTCGTTTTCCTTTACCCGTCAACCTTTAACTTGCTAGAAGTAGCAGCTGTTGAAAAGCCGAAGATGCACCTATGGGAAACTGGGATTATGAGGATTACCAGACATCCACAGGTAACTCTTATGTTTCAAATTAATATATTCTCCGGAGTGTTTCAATGTACTATTTGAAATTCTAATGTTTGTACTTCAACGAATTGTCAAAATTGTGGTAGACTTATTTAACTTATTGTGCTGAGATAACCAGGCTTCTCTTTGCAAATGAATTTGAGTGGTACGGCTTCCGATTAGTTGTAACTTTTTTGAGTTATTCGGTGGTACTCCACCTCTGAATATGTTCAGATTCTGGTTTTAAAACTGTAAATGTTTCTATGTTGTTTTGATCTTCATCTGCTGGATCTTCTCATTTTTAAATTTCCGTCATCCTACTCGTACTTTTCTGTCTTCTGCAATCTGCTAATTTAGGGGGCTGTTGTTTCTCAGATGGTCGGGCAGGTGATTTGGTGCCTGGCTCACACACTTTGGATTGGAAGTTCTGTAGCAGTCGCTGCTTCTATTGGCTTAATTGGACACCACTTGTTCGGCGTTTGGAATGGGGACAGGAGGTTAGCTATACGATACGGAGAGGCTTTTGAGAGAGTAAAGAGCAGAACTAGTATCATGCCTTTTGCTGCAATATTTGATGGACGCCAAAAGTTGCCTAAAGATTATTACAGGGAATTCTTGCGTGTGCCATATTTGACAATCATTGCCTTAACACTTGGCACGTACTTTGCTCATCCTATCATGCAAGCATCGAGTTATAAGCTACACTGGTAGGAGGCTGAGTTCTGACTACATTGATTTGGACAAGTTATGGGTCTCTGTAGAATTGGACGAGTCATACATGCTGATGACTTGGAGAGACTTGAGTCTGGGAAGTTCGAGTGTGAACATCCGCATATTTGATATTTATGCACTTTATCGCGACCAAATCCGGATATCATACTTCTTACAAAAGTGTCAGCAGTAAGAAATTCTCAGCAAAAGACAGCAGCACAATGGACCTACAGTTTCAACTAATGTGCTGCTTACTAACTTGCTAAGGCTATCCTTTTGCCTTGTACTTCTGATCTTGCTGCTGTTGTGGTATGTTCCTTTTTGTCCCTCTCATGTCAAACTTGGTGTATTTTACATAATATTCTATGTTATAGAAGTCATTTCGGCCTTTCATTTTATGCCAATTTCTCTGTAAGTTTTCGTCATTTCAGCCATTACCGTATGCACAATGTTTCTATGCATACTGTCTTCATATGGAAGAACCAAAGCCACAGGTTTCAATAAAGAGAATTCTTGTAGTTAAGGATATCTGGAAATTGTGTACGTAGTTGTTATTCAATAGCATACTTGTATCAGTTGTATACAAAGAACTACCTCGGGAGGAAAATTACAAGCATGAGACACCTTTCCCATGTATCTTCTCCCATAGCGATAATCCTTGCTTTGAGGGTATAAATGATGTACAGTGCTTCTGCTCACAGCAGATGCTTGTTCATACGTGGTGAGTAGCTGCTTTCATGGTCTGGATAAGCGCTTTTGAAGAGGAAACAGTTCCAACCACGCCAAGGAGGTAAGCGAGTATAATCAAACCCAAATTAAGGATAAAAAATGGTTTCTGTACTTCACCCTGAAAAATCTTGATGTAGAAGGTGCAGGGCATTATGATGCATATCGTGACACTCACAAGGGATCCTGTTAGACCTAGGATGTGATGGAAGTATGGCACGGTGAGGGCTAGAGCTAGTATGAGTAGAAGGAGAATCGAGCCAACACTGCCTCTTATGATTCTCCTTGTTCTTGAACCCAACGAATTAGGAAGGTTGTGTTCTAGTTGGATGGCGAATGGGGCAAATTCCAGGGCATACTTTGTCATAGGTGTCAACACTGTCGCCCATAGTGCTAGTTTAGTGACGAGGAGATGAGGAGGCATGCTTAGGGTAATCTGAGCATTGACAGCAGGGCCATAGAGTTTAGCCCCCATGAATGCTAGTGCCACATATAATGTTGTGACTGTGGCAAAACTCACAATCGCTACCTGAAAAAAGTCACGGTAAAACAGGGTATTAGTTGCGGAGCCATATTTAGTCAGAAGTTCTTGAAACCGTGAGAGGCACTGCTTAGCTATAACCATGGGGTTGTTACTAACCTTTGTGAACTTGGCGGGGTCTTTCATGGCTTTATAGATGTTTGGGAAAACTATATGACCGGCATAGCCAAAGATATAGAGGCCTGAAATGTCAGGGATCTTTTGGATCTGAAGAATCGGTATGCTGTGGTTTGCTTTTACTCCTAAAACCGCCGTAATAGCAACTGAAATGAATATGAGCATTGACATGAGGATGCCTCCTGTTGATAAGAAAGATATGGAGGAGAGGTTTCTCAACCATAGGCTCGGGAGTGCCACCAGGACTGCGACAAGAGTCAGCAGGTGTGATTTAGGTAGGCCTAAAAGTGACACACTGAGTTTAGACCCTGAGAATGCTCTGTTTAGGTTGTCGTGGAGTGAAATCGTGTAGGACACCAGGGACATGAAAATCTCCAAGTAAATAAACGTTGCTGCTAAGATTTTCCCCTTTCTTCCAAATGCTTGGTCTCCGATATCGGTGTAACTTCTCAACTTGGGATTCTTGTCTAGACACTTTCCGATTAGATGGGTACTGTAAGCACTAGCTATCCCAAGTCCAACTATCAGGAATGCCGAGACCCAGCCTCCATTTTCTAAGCCATATGGTGTCGACAGTTGGCCCAGACCTGCAAGGGAATGTTATTAGTAGGTACCCATAGATTATGATGGATGAGAATTCATTGTGTTTAGCAAACTGAGGGATGAAGAACTAGAAGATTGAACACATGTGTATCCTTATTCATTTGCCTGAGGATAATAGCATGCCTTGTTATGCTTGAAAGATCACTTTTAGGGGTAAGGCAAACTTGAGAAGGGCGAGTGGTAGTAGGGATGTGAAAAATGAGATTGTTGCCGACGGTTATTATGATATATACTCCCTTCGTCCTAAATAAAATCATAATTTTTTTTATCGGGCACACATGACGATAGAAGTTATGGCTAGTGTTGCGAGACGATCAAACGTTGTTTTTGGAAAAAATATCGTGAAACATTAATGATAGTAAACGAGTAATGAAACTCTCAAATTACATGTTGAATAATATGAGGAGAGAGAAACGTTGTAATAATTATGGGATAGAGGTAGTATAATGCTTATTGTGTTCGGTTATGCAGTTACTGACCTATAAGCATCCCGATCATATTGATGACAGCATGGGTGAACGAACTGTTAGCCTTCGTGGGGTGATCATCTTTCATGTTTATCTCTTTATCACCGCTGTCGCATTTGCATGACTTATGCTCTTCCTCTACACAGGAACTGCAGCTTACATTCATGTCTAGTTTCCTCATATCGTTCCCCTCACTTGCTACTTGGTTTTTGTGTGGCAGACATTCGGATTCAGGGAGATCTAGGTTTCCGACAGATCTCCACATATTTTCTCTTCTAAGGTTAAGTTCAAGAAAACTGTACAGACCGTAGCAATATGCTTTTTGATGTTTGTATTTTGCTCAGGTTATCTGAGAGGTAGGTTCTATTTATAGATGTAGATGCTTTGATAATGCATGATGATGTTTACCATTTGTGAAGAATCTAGCATGTGTTTTGGTGTGATCTGATAGTGAAAGCAATTACGGCGCTTGCACCTATGCCTTATTTTTTCAACTTTAATCTTGAGATTATATTGGCATATATGATGTCGGAAAGCGAAAAATAACTGCGTCACATCACTGTGTGGATCAATTGTTCTCTCTGTTTATTATTATTGTTATTGTTATTGTTATTTTTTTTCGCTTGTTCTGTCTTCTGCAGCATCCGAGTATTGTCTGGTTCCTCTTGAGCTGGTTCAATCTCAGGATTCAGACTCCTGGTTAGCCCTCATGACTCGGGAGTTTATCAGATGAAGGTATGAGCTGTCTCTCTCTCTCTCTCTTATGTTTATTATGGTTGTCAGGTTTAATAAATCTGTTTTGTAATAGCAAATTATCCATGAATATATTGCCTGTCCCCAAGAAAAACCAAGGATATTTACGCAGATTGTTCTAAGCCTCTTTACTTTTATAAGGTCAGCCAAGGTATGTTGTTTACTTGAGCCTTAAAGGTTGCCAAAATGAATAGATGTGAGCAGGATTTGAATGTCGCCGTTAAAGTTGCGGCTAAAAACAATCCAATAGCTAGGCTATCAGCACATGCTTTTAAGATCTGATATTCTTTCGGGCACTACTTCATTACAGAAACCAGGTGGTTCTGGGTTTGAGTGTAGAGTATAGTTTTGATTCCAACCGAATCATGTCGAGGCCTGAGATTACTTCGGCTGACACATCATCTGCGCAAGATACTAGCAATATGCAAAATATATTGAAGATTCTTCTGGAAACTGTGACAGCACGACATTCCTGTTGCGCATGTTATCGACGAAGTAGCAGTACATTCAATTTTGCTGATGCTATCAAGAGGCTGCAAATGCTAGGAATATATGTCATAGTATTATATTCTGATATGCTTATTGGGAAGTGGAGTCTTTTTCAGATTATTCTTGCATTGCAACTGTTATGAAGTCCTATTACTAATCGCAATGCGATATGAGATTGCTCTTTTATAATTTTGGCTTCAGCGAATCTAGTAAGTATATATCTTTTCACGAATTGGAATATTGCAGATGCTAATTGTGCTTTCTACATTGCGATTATCTACATTGTCTTTCGTTGCCCTCGTTTTTACCTCATAATATTGGCTTATTGCTCGAATCAGAATCTCCATTCATATGATTAGTCCAGATTTTGTGACACAGGTTATTCTATATGTTTGTTCGCGGTACGATTCCTATTTCACAAAGGTGATTCATTCTCCATTTTTGAGCTCGAATATGAATCAGTTGCTCAAAAGCAGACCTAATTGTTGCGCAAGTGTACGATCCTTTTGTTTGCTATACGTTGTATCACGGTTCATCAGGTGTTTCAATGAATGCAACGTTGTCTGATTGGAATAACCTCTGAAACTTGCTCTAGTTTTAAGGGATAATTCCTAAAAAGTATTACTTGAAAGATTTTATTTTAAGAAGATATCACCAACAAATTTTAATTTTTATGAGATTCCAATTTATTAAAAGTATCTATACTATCCCTCTTCACTCACCCACCGTCTCGACCCTCACTCTCTCCTCCAGTGTCGTCGTCTTCGTCAACCTCCCATTATTATTGTCGTCGTCGTCTTGTCCCGTTTCCCCTACAACAACCATTGCCCCTAGACATCTATTTTGTCATAAATTTTTGTCCTTCAATGTAGGATTGTCTTCTAAATAATCATCATCAAGAATCTAATCTTGATTTTTTTGTCTAGACTAAGTCAATTTATGATCGAAATGACTTTGGATGGTGTGGTGGATTTGGGTTTAGTGTACTACGCTGCTGGTAATGAGCAAGTGTTAAAGGAATGTTGAAGTTGTGGATGAGACGTCGAAGCACTTGGAGGAGGAGAGGAAGAAGGGGTCGGAACGATGGTGATGTAGGTAAAATCATGGGTTGGTGGTGATGGAATGGGTTGTGGGGATGAAGAAGATGAGAGTGATTCGTATGTTTATTAAAAAAACTCTAGTATGTCTATTAGAAAAATAATATGTCTATGAAAAAATGTAGTATGTTTCTAAAAAAAATTAATACATCTACAAATTAAGCAAACTTGAAAATTTTCTAAAACACATGATGTTCTAAAAATTTGTACGTCTTTGAAAGGTAGTTTTAAACAAAAGCTAGTACGCTTGTACAAACTGAAAAATTAGTACACCTAAATAAAATGATAAATATCTAATATGCCTTCAAGAAAATATAATACGTCTAAATAAAAACTAGTACGCCTATGCAAAATCTAATACACCTATTTAAAATCCAGTACTTGAAAATTGCTTTAATAAGTAAAAGTTTATCAATCATGGTGAAAAAAATCTAGAAAGACGTACTAGTTCAGAAACAAGATGTATCTTTTTTCCTTTGATCAAAATTACTCAAGCGTAGTAATTCGATAGTAAGATGTACTAGTTTCTCATATTGGTTTGGCAAATAAATGATGATCAATCATGTGTGAAGATAATTTAAGAAGACATACTAGTATGTCTGTAAAAAAAGGTCGTATGTCATTACACATAAAATAATTTGTTTTAAAAGTAGTACGTCTGTAAAAAAAAAAAAAAATTATGTTTTTTGTTCAAAATGTAACTAGTACGTCTGTACAAATGATCTATTACGCCTAGATTTGAAGCTACGCGTACTAATTTAAGAACTCGGCGTACTAATACGTCTATGCCAAATTATGGTACGTCATAACGAATGACACATCAAAAAACCGTCATGTATCAATTCTAATTTGTTTATGCTAAATCTTGGCTATATAGTATGTCATACTGGAAAAAAATATTAGGAAAAAGTATGTTCACTTCTAATAATATGCTTGGACCAAATCTTGACGTATTAGATCAGAAGTTAGGCATACTAGTTCAAGAACTCGACATACTAGTACATCTATACCAAACGTAGTACGTCAGAATTAATAACACGTCAAAAACCACCATCGGAAGCTATGTGAATGACATGTTGAGGTTTAGGATTACAATAATCTATTTATGTTCACGCTCCAATTCTTCTTTCAGTTATTGGCAATGTATGTGTTACCTTGATATTATGGATCTATCTTGACATCGTAATGATTATATTTATATCCTGTTGAAAATTCAGCTTATTACTGAACTTGTTCTTGAAATACTTGATTTTTATTAGATTTTGTGGTCAACTTGTTTATTTCTCATTTGGTTGGATATGTTTTTGTTGTGGTTAGTATTGATACGTGTTACTTCGTGATTGATCATGACACTAATTTCCATATTTAATTTGCAGCAATGCAAGCGATGTTATTTTGGTGTTCGATGATGAACGATAATAATGAGCAAAATCGGTTTCAATAGTCTTAAAGATAGACAATGATTGTTGATTGATTAAATACATCGCACGATTGGATCAAAGCGACGACGATGACGATCAATGAAGATAAGCGATTATGGAGATTATGATGACCAATCATGGAGATGATGATGATCGATTGTGAAGATGATGATAATCGATCATGGAATAAAGAAATAAAAAAGAAATAAAAATGAAAAAATAACAAAAAAGGACTAATTAGGAAAGTAATAGTGTTTTTTTTTATATAAAAATGATATCTTGTGGAAATAAAATTCTCTTGATGGTATATTCTTAAAAATAAATTTCCGAAATGATACCTCATTTTCACTAGTTTTAATCAAGAAAACAACTTTATAAACGTGTTGTGCGAAAGTTAAGTTTGGTCTACACGATATATTGTGAATGAATCTACCCAAGCTATCTTTGAGATATCATGGGACTGCTTGATATCGATCGTCAAAATTATGAAAAATCAAAACCAATAAAAAAAACATTTTATTGGTAACGAAAACAAAAACATTTTACAAATAAAATTATTTTTGACAAAACAAATTTTAAATGTTGTACTCAAATTAAACAAAAAAAACGTGAAATGAAAAATTATTTTTTTAATTTTTTTATTTGGTTGAGAAATAAAAATCAATACCACGTACTTCAGTGAAATAAAAAAAAAAAATAATAATAATATCAAAAATGGTGATTTTGTTTCAGTTCCTTCATCAGCAATATGTACAGATATTTTCTTAAACTAGCGCAAAAAAGTGGACACGTAAAAAATTATAACACCATTCTGCTCTATAGTGGATATAATGTCAAACGTTTCGGTGGGAGTCAGTAAATGGTTTTAACTTCTGCAAGTAGAGAAGAAAATGTGACACCATTTCTTTCCAGCCAACTGGTTTGGGGCCAATTAATACAACGGTGGCATAAGCAGACAGGATTAGAAAAAACCGTCAGCTGCCTACAAATCCACCCACAGGTGCACCATCTCTTTGACTCTTGCTCATGGAATTCAACACACTACCAACTCTATGCTAAGCTAACTTTATAAATATCACATAACATTCAATTCCTATATGTTCATTCACAAATCAATATCTCGAATTACAATATTTAGCTCTTTGAATCTATGGCTTCTCTTGTCCTGCTTGTATCCGAGTTCCTTCGCCCTCATAAGATACTTGACTCCATAGCACACACCTCCTCTACATCCACTGCCGTGGTCGCCGCCACGGTTACCACAACTGCGGCCAAGATCAACGAAGATCTGGGTAGACGAGCAACGGCGGCAGCAGCATGGAGAGAACGGGATGATGTGGTTGATGTGGCTGAGGATCTGCCCACATGGATCGTCGAGGATCTTGTTTGGCCTTGAAGCGAAGATAAATAAACAGGGTTTTTGCTATCTGTCTGCATTGTATTTCTCATAGGAGCTTGTGTGCACATATTCTGAATCTGAGTTAAGAGCGATGCCAATGAATGATATGATAAAATCATCAAATCATAGCTTTGATCCATACGGTATAAAGCAAAGATGTACTGGGTAACAATACGCGTGATACAAATAATGAAAGGTGGCAAAACCAGATTGATGCTGCTGTAACTTCAGATCCAGCAGTTGCACATTAGAGTTTGGACACAACTCGATAGCTGATACTGACTATCATAGATAGATTAACGACTCAAATGACTCATAGGATTAGACTAAGAAATGGAGCAACAAGATCACGAGAAGAACTTAGTTTAGCCAGGAGGCCAGTTCATCTGTCTTCCTCCAAGAAGGTGCACGTGAATGTGGTAAACAGATTGGCCTGCATAGAATAAACACAGGTTAGCCTCAAACACTCTTGCAAGGAACATTCTGTTCCTGGTTCATGGATCCGTGGAAGAATACAAATAACTATGACTTCATCCTCGAAGAATAAATATAGAATGAAGATCTAGATTTATAGACGAGGAGCTCACAGGCTTGTGGGCCATCATTGATGACGACCCTGAATCCGTCCTCAAGGCCTTCTTGTTTGGCGACAAGCTTCGCTGTGTAAAGAAGCCGGCCAAGAATCTCACAATGCCTTTCCTCAGCCTGAAATACAAAGCAAATGCAGGAAAAGACATCATCTTAAAGTAGATGAACATGCATTTTCAATGAAATCGAAAAGAAGAGACAAATTCAAGTGAACCTTTTCATTTTCCACATTTTATTGAAGATTGGCCGTCTATGTTATGTTTGAGCCACATCTTCAATCAATATATGCCATAGTAGACTAGAGGTATATCCTAGATACATGAGTCTAACCTCACCAAACATAGGTCGGAGAGTCCCACTATCATGTTTATATCTTGGTAAGGCTACACATGAGTGAGTACTTCGAAACAAACAGGTGTTGCTAAGAATCAGTGTCGAGTCTTACCTTGGAGAGTCCAGTTAAGCCATCCTTAACCTTGGGGATAATCAATATATGTATAGGGGCTTGTGGAGAGATATCCCTGAAAGCAAGGACCTGGTAAAAGAGTACATATAAATCAGTCAAAAAGATGCACAACAATAGAAAGCGAGAACCTGATAGGAGTATATATTAGTACTGTATACCAAAATGCCATAAGCAAATTCATCTCGTCATTTCTCTAATCCAAATGTCCAAATGTGTGTACTCACAGAGCCCTAATCACTTCTTCATGAACCATGTTTACACAACACAACAACATAAGTTTATCGACTACGCACACCAGAAAGTTGCCTTTAGTTCTTCATTGAGAGTATTTTCTGCGTTAAGATCAAGTCAAATGGTGTATTATATGATATGCGCTGGTTTGAGGTTCATCGTACTCCTCAAATAGCCAGCTGCTTGGAGCTTGACCTTGTTTTCTTTGGGAAAAAATAGACTACTGCAACTAACTGACCAACTCCTTTCCAGGAAAGACATGAAACAGCAATATGGTGGTTTATGAGAAAATAGAGTAGTTTGTGGATACTTCTTTGTGAATTCTGTTTCACACATAAGCAAAGAATTTATAATTGAAAACCAAAATACCCATGTGCTAAGGCATTCCAAAGACTCCAAAGCAGATATAAGTTGTGAGCAATATCGAAAAATGCACAAAAAGACCATCCAGATGTGATCCATCAAGACATCCAAAGAAGACATCGATAATTTGCATCGTTGTACTGGACACAGAACAATTCATTAGCGAGCCTTACTGACACATTCTGGCAAAACACAACTTTAAACATAGAAGTGAATGACTAGCTCTAACTCCTGGATATTGAAGTAAAGTTGGTAAAGGGAACAAAGTCGAAAGTCCACAGGTACCTGATCATCCTCATAAACGATCTTGCTTGGGATTTCCTTGTTGATAATTTTGTCAAATCTGCAACAGAGACAGAATTGCGAATCCTTGATCAAGAAGTGTAAATGCTCGTCATATTCAAGTTGCCATTTTAAAGCGAGGAAAAAGTTCACGGGTAGGGTGTTTTCGTGCGACAAAATCATGGATGGAAATGTGCAGTCCTGCTAGATCCAAGAATTCTTGCTCACCCAACCCTCAATCAATTCACCAATTCCAGTCATCTGACATATAAATTTCACCTTTTCCTATCTATAGGAACACGAAAACTCTCTTTTTCATCCATCGGCTTCCATAAATCCACTTAATCCATTAATAACTATAAAAAAAAACACCAGACGGGCGAGCGAAACTGAGCATTCATTGCCTAATCTGAAGATGTGGTTTCTTGTGGTACTGATTTACATCTTGCCTTTTTTTTCGGTTTTCAGGATAGTTTCCTGGCGAGTTTCCTCCTCGGATGGGGTATCACCATTGGTGCTGGCTTGGCTTCTTACCCTATTGATACAGTCCGTAGAAGAATGATGATGACATCAGGAGAAGCTGTGAAATACAACAGTTCTTTGGATGCCTTCAAGCAGATCGTGGCGAAAGAGGGGACTAAATCACTCTTCAAGGGAGCGGGTGCCAATGTTCTGAGGGCAGTGGCAGGTGCTGGTGTGCTTTCTGGGTACGACAAGCTGCAGGTCCTCATGTTCGGCAAGAAGTATGGTTCTGG
>LIEC01011599.1:0-172068 GCA_001925005.1 Drosera capensis
ACAGTTCAGGGTGCTGTTGGTCCAGCCGACGATCCGGCTCCCAAAGGTGATGCATCACTTTTAACAGCACAAGGCGATGGCGATGTCCACTTTATATATATATATATATACGAGAGAGAAAAAGGTAAGCGGAAATATATCCAAACTCATAGACATATGCAGAACAGTACCGTGCATACAAGTTTAACGGCAGCGTTGCCATACAAGGACAAAGAACAAGCACACAATTTGCACATTCAGCTCTTCATTTTCTCTGGGTAGACGCTCGCAGATTCCTGGACTACACACAACTAATCTGCTTCAGGACTGCATACGGATAATGCATCGCAAACTCTCCCCTTGAAGCATGTAATCAAAAGCCTTGTTTATATCAGCAAAATCAACTTCATGTGTGATGAATTTATCCAGTTCCACCTCCTGCGTGTATACAGAACACAACCGGTTATCACCAAGAACGTGAAACACTTGAACCCAACTAAACCAGTTATTCCTGGTCTCACCTTCTTCAAGTACATCTCGACAACCTTTGGAATGTCCGAGCGGGGTTTAAAGTTGCCATAGAAAGTCCCTTTGAGAGTCCTCTCGTTCAAGAAGTTGACAGGATGAGTCTTGAACGCATCATCTTTGTTTGGAACTCCAACAAGCACACATACACCCCAACCCTGATACAGAAGTTATGGCAGGCACCAAATCAAACCTATCCAATAAGCAATTTCTACCCAACAAAAAAAAAAAATCTGGGTGAGGGCAAGATTTTACATCATGGACAGATTCAAATGCAGAGATCATGGCGCTGATGCTTCCTGTGCACTCAACGCTTCGGTCCACTCCCCCATCAGTTGCCTCAATGATCACCTGGGCATGGCAACCAAAACTATATCGATCAGACGATTCAGACTCTCAACCATGGAACCATTTCCTTTACTTCCAAGACAATGCATGCACAGCATTTGAACATAGCACTTGTTGAGGAAGCACACAGCACCCCATCTTTCAGAAGGAAACAGTACAGAGTACAGAAGTTATAAAAATAAACAATTTGTAAACAAGGGCTTTAAACCCGGACCACGGGACTCCAAATTTGTGGACCAAAGAGTTTGAGAAAATGTTCATGGTGGAAAAAGACTTGAATGAAAAAGAACGTTAATTGGATACTGGATACGCGATAAAAGGAATAAGCCAAAGGGATAGGATTGTGAGAATTCTTGATCTCTCTCAATAACTCTTCTCAATTCCTAAACCCATAATTTAAATTCCTTGCTGTGAAGTATGGTATGGCCGGATGTTTATCTTGAATCTTGATAGCAAGAACGAAAGGCAAAGCCTGACTAGAACTTTGAATGACTGCAGAAACTAACCTGTTGAACAGGCTTGTCATGATCTTTTGGGTTGATGAACTCAGTAACACCAAACTTTTTGGCTGCTCAAAAGAACATAAAGCAGAATACAGTTAGCACTGCAGACCACATCAGGGGAATCGTGAATGCTAAACAAAGCGCCTTCTACATGGCCTTCGCGAGCCCCTCACTGTGTACCTGTTTCGAATCTGTTAGGGTTTAGATCAACTCCTATGATTCTGGAAGCCCCAGCAACTCTGGCGCCTTCTGCAGCCTGAAAGTCAAAGGCAAAAGGAAAATTTCAATGACAAACAGGCGAGGTCAAAAACTCATTTACAGAATCAGCAACAGGTATTACTCACAGCCAGACCCACAGCTCCCAAGCCAAAAATAGCCACCGTAGACCCCTTTTCGGGTTTCGCAACATTAACAGTGGCACCAAAACCTGAAGAAAAGATCACCAGAATGACTTAGAAGCCACCAAGACAAAGTTGACTAATACTAACATAAAGCTGGCACTTAGTGTAAAGGGCTTAGGCTTAAATCCTGAGATGACGTCAGAGAGAGAGAGAGAGAGAGACTAAACATGACTATGCAATGAAGTCAAAATCGAATACGAACCAGTAGAAAATCCACAGCTAAGAACACAGACTTTGTCAAGAGGTGCAGCAGGATTGATCTTTGCAACACAGCCAGCATGGACAACCGTATATTCGCTGAAAGTTGAAGTCCCAAGAAAATGATATATTGGCTTTCCATTAATTGTAAATCTTGTTTGTCCATCACTTAGCATAACTCCCCTATCTGTGTTGATCCTAAGCAGCTCACACATGTTGCTCTCCTTTGATTTGCAGTGACGGCATTGTTTGCACTCTCCTGTAAATATCGGGAGGACATGGTCTCCAGGCATGAGTTCTGTCACACCCTCGCCTACACTCTCGACAATCCTGCGATCCAAGTATCCAATGTCATTACAACACAATGCTTAATCCAGTAAGAATCCAATATCAAGAAAAAAAGAAATACCCTCCAGCTTCATGGCCAAAGATGCGAGGAAACAGTGGGGTTTGTCCCTGCCATAAAAATGTGTCCAATGTCAATTAGAGTACTTAAAAAGGCACACAACCCATCACCAGATAGCCATTTGACTGAACTCCCAAATACACAACCCACATGCGAACCAGGTTGAATCAAATAGCAGGTTGAATCCAATAGAGATGATTATGTCAAAAATCATCAATTCACATTCTGGAATTGCGAAGAAGTTTTGCTAATGCAAATGCCATAAAGGATTCAAGGAAATGCATACAGCAGTAACAGCACCGACCTTGGCTTCCCAGAAGTAGACATCAGTGTGGCAAAGAGAGGTGAACAGGATCTTTATGCGAACTTCATCTTTCTGTGGCGGGGCGACCTCCACTTCTTCCATCACCAGGGGCTTCCCAGCTTCCCATGCCACAGCAGCTACCACCAAAATCAAGCAAAATTAACAAATTAGAAACTCGTATATAGGCTATATACAAAGCAAAAACAAATCAATCCTGTAACATATTAATCACAGCATGCCTATAATCAAACAATCAAGCGATCAATCACCTTTGCATCGAATGACCTGACCAGTAATCCCCGACATCGTCCCCTTCTCCTCTTCCTCGACAACGTACCCCTCTCTCTTCAATAACGACTGGACCAAGAAGCCCTTCCTCTTCGCCTTCGCAATTGCGTGAAATGAGCAATTCTTGTTGGTGTTAAATGAGATCGTGTTTGCATGTGACTGAGGCGCTTAAATCGAGGACGTGATTCCACGCGGCAGTGGTGAGGACCGTTGGATTGTTGAGGGGGTGACAAGTGGTGTTGTCTTCGTGTTCCTCGTGGCAGTGAGGAGGAGGACAGCGGGTTGTTTTTCATGGACATCGGGACGTGGCAGATCTGTGGTTTTGTGAAGTGAAAGAAAATTGCCAATTGGCAATTTGGCAAATTGTTGTGCGGTGAAACTGGCGACGGAGTCATGTGGAAAACTAGGTGCCGTCCCTGTCTCCGACCGGAAATATTCCCACTCTCGAATAATAACACTTTTATTCTTTGATGTTTAATTCAAATTAATTTTTCTGACCCCTACGTTATAGGATACGATGGAATTTAAAAAGTTAAAGATCTATTTATAATATGAATTCATAAAATAAAATAAAATATAATTTTTATATAATATAGATATCATTATAATTAGATGATTAATAATCAATATAAGTTATAATTTGTTAAGTTTTTATTCAATATTCATATAAAAAATCTTTTATTTTTATGATAATTGTGAATTATTTTGATCTCATAAATAATTATAAGACTTTTTTTAATAAAGAATCTTTACAAAATTTTAATATTTAATCTTAATCGTTCATCTCTTAATCAAAAGTCGAGAATTAATTAGATCAAAATTCCTTTAATTTAAATTGCATAGAATCATTCAATTGTCCTTTAAAAATTTTTAAACAACGCAAATATCTTGTTACGTCATGTGGTTTGTGAGAACATTTGTCATCTAAGTGGGTTGTCTTCTAGATATTTTAGGTAATTATATATATAATATATAATGGATTATCACATTTATATATTTAATAATTTATTTCACATAAAAATATCAAAATATCCTTATTTTATATCACATCAACTCATCTATCATCATTTTTTTCTTCACTCCTTTATCTCACATATTTACAATGATAAAATTATCATTTCTTATTAATTCAGCAGCTACATAAATTATAATGTCTGATCAAATCGTTATAATTTGAATATGACGAAAAAATATATGACATTTTATATATTCATGTATTCTTATTTTTTTCCGGAGTAGATCATCTCATGAGAAAATAAGATGCATCTATTTATGAAAATTTTCTTCATTAAAAGATTTTCAATTATCCTCATATTGATATATTACCTCCAATCTTAAAAAATTACAATCGATTGATATATCATGATATTTTATATATGTGAGTAAGATAAATAAAAAATAAAGATGAATAAATTAGTGGAATTGATTGATAGCATATAAAATAAATAATATGATATTTTTATATGAAAAAAAATTTCAAATGGAATAAAATTATAATAATTTATTTGACACATCCTCATATATAAACCGTTGTAATTATTTAATGATCCAAATATAAAAAATTCAAAAATATTCATAAATAAATACATATAAAAAAAATTCACAAACATATAATTTATTCCAATTACCGGCTCTCTCTCCCTCCTCTTGCTCAGCCCTCCCCGCCTCGCCACCTTCCTCACCTCCACCGAACCTGCAGACCTCTGATTCCCCATTGCGCGTACGCATCTCTCTGTCTCATTCCTCATTCGTCTCTTTCTCAAAAATCAGGACTCCATAAATCTAGGGTTAGCAGTTTGCTCCAATTTCCACGAAAATCGAGATTTCATAGCTTCGTTCGTCGACAATGGTTGATTCGCTTCTCTGAATCGAAGTCGTTGTCGGATACTTCCGTAATAGATTTGTGGATGGATACTGCCGTGTCTGTTAAGTAGGATTTGAAGAATAGAGAGCTATGATTTCTCTAGTTGTGTTTCCTTCTGGAGTTGGTTCACTTGTACGGTTATTGATTGGTCGAAACAATTTGGTATCAAAATTCTCGAGTCGAGATTGAAATTGTGCTTGTGTTTTGCTTGTCATGTTCCCTTTATTTCATGGATAAACACATCATGCACATACTTCTTTAATTTGTTGTGATTGATTATATGTGGCTTGATGTTTTCCCTTGGTTTGGGTAGGTTATGCATTGACCAAGCATATTTTATGGCAGAGGTTTTGACTTTCAGAATAACATGATGGCGGTAAAGGTAAGTTTTGTGTATTTGTTTTATATTTTGTTCTTATTTTGAGGATAGGTGAACAGATGGTTTTATTGAAATCATATCTATTTTTAAGTATGATTAGGATTTTCAATGATGAAGTGTTCTATTTTATTTGTTTATGTATTCTTTATCATTTTTTATACATATAATCTGTTTCATTCGGAAACATAAGCTCTGTTTCATTTTTATATATGCGTTTTGTTTTATTTATTTATACGTTCTGTTTTATTTGGGAACATACGCTCTGTTTCACTTTTGTATATCTGTTCTGTTTTTTTTATATATACGTCTGTTTTATTCGGAAACATATATTTTGTTTCATTTTTATACCTACGTTATATTTCATTTGTTCATATATTTTATTTCATCTTTTGGGTGATGTTGAGATCTGATTATGCATAGTCTCTTATTATTATCATGTTTCATAATTTATTCATGCGCTCTATTTCATTTGTATATGTGTTCTATTTCATTTGTCATGTGTTTTATTTCGAAATAAAACGTCTGATAGGAGCTCTGTTTCATTTTTATATTGACGTTCTATTTCATTTTTATATTGACGAACTATTTGCATTTTTGATAATGCATTCTGTTTTGATTTTATTCAATCGTTTTGTTTCATATTCCGACGAAGATTCCAACAATGTGACCGGATTTCGCTGAAAATTTCGATGACAGTAGCTGGATTTTGATAAAGATTCCGATGATGGTAGGGGTTAAGGTACATATGAGAATAGGATTATGGATTTAAATGATATATATGAATTATATATTTTTGAAATTTTGATATTTTGTGTTTGTTTTTGATATTTTTTTCAAGTTTTTTATATGTTTAGATAATTCATCCTAATTCTTTTGAAGCGGAAGGAGTATGTGTTAATTTTTAATTCTTTTTTATGATCATATTTTTTAGCACATATTCCCTTCGTCCCAAAACAATTATAACACTTCTTATATTGAGATACTCCAATTAAATTAAGATCTTATTTCATTTGAAAACTTTTTTCTTATAAAAATATTAAAATATTCTTATTTTTATTTTATATCATATCAACTCATCCTATTATTATTTTTTTTCCGATTCCTCTCACCCACATGAGTCAAAGACAAAATGATCGATAAAAAAATCAATATATATAAATTATTATATAAATTAATCGATTATAATTATTTTAGGATAAAAAGAACACATTAAAAACGACATCGATCAAAATGTTCGAAATCACACCGGAATATGTCTTATAATGAGCCTCTTGCAAACCAATGAAAAACAGGATGACCTTTGAATCATGAATGTCAAAGAAAAATGCTTATCAGTGAGATGAATGACCAAAACGATTACTTTATGAATCATTATCATGTCTTAGAGCATTCATATTGGATATGATAAAATAAAATATAGATATGAATAAAAAAATTAAATATGTAGTTAAGAAAGATAGCGATGTGATGTTGAAAAAATATGTTGGAGTGTATATAAAAATTATAAAATAAAAAAATAAACATTAACTCTTTAAATGAAAAATAATAATATAATATAATATATATTTTTATTAATATAATGAGATATAAATAAAATATATTAAATAATAAAAACAAATGGAAAAATTTGATGATGCGAATGCCACTAGAAAACGAGTCTAGTTTCCAGGCACACTCCAGAGGTCCTCTCCCTCTTCCTCCTTCCCCACACGGATTCGCGGGATCACAACCACCACGTGTCCCCTCCTCGATCGCACAAATCCCTTCCACCCTCATGGCGTTCTCCATCATCGCGCCCCCTTTTCACCCCATCACTCCCCACAAAACCCCCCAACGTTTCTCAAAACTTTAGTCATCGAAACCCTTGAATAACTTTGATACACGAAAATCGAAGAGAAGGCGAAAATGGCGGGCGGCTCAGCGCTGGTGGGATGGTTGAAGGCGGTGTTTATAGTTTTAGGGAGCGTGATGGTGGCGACTCTGCTTTATACTATTGCGATCGATGGGTTGCCTTTTCGAATCGAGCTTCTCACTCCGTGCGTTTCTATCTCTGCTCCCTATCTGATCTGTTTCGTGTGATTGATGACTTGTGTGATGTTGGTGAAGGGAGAGTGGAATCGGTGGTGTTGATCTTGCGATGTAGTAAAAAGTACCGCATCAAAAATAGATAATGAATAATGTAGTTATTTCGTAACGTGCAAATTATTATGGGACGGGGAGGGTATGAGTTTAATTGCATGAATTGTGTGTATGCGAAGGGACTCTACCAAAACTCAAACTAGGAGGCAAGATTAAGATGGTTAACGCGGAGGTCGAACCGATTATCGAATTGTTATCGAAACTGACCGAACCGATTATTAAATTGGTTATCAAATGGAAATGTTTCTGGTGATTGTGATGTGGTTTAGAATGGAAAACGATCTTGATCAAAATATTCTGCAGGTGGATGGCTGCAACATTGGTGGACTACTACATCAATGTCGTACCTTTGGCGGTAAGACATACTCACAGTGCTGAGTTGTGTTGTCCAATCAAGAATCAGATTAAGTTTTAATGAGATCTATTTTGTTTCAATATCTTAAAATTATTGGTAAGCCAAGCGATGGAATGCGCCGACCACTAGATCATGTATTCATGGAAGTCTCGATGCTCGCGTGATCCATGAAATATAGTTTGAATCAAGATTTTACGAGGACTTGTTTGGATTACAGAAAATTTTGACTTTTAAGGAATTGAGTCGTGGAATCAGATGCAAAACACCACCTAAGCAAGATCATTGATCTGGGATTTTAACAACCTTGTTTCTGTGCTTATGCTATTGGCCTTTCATCATTACTGTATTTCTCACATTATTTTCAACAAATCAGGCATGGGTTAGCTACAAGGAAACAAATTTGGTTGCTAGAGTTGTTTGGATAATTCTCCTTGTATGCTTGGGCAGGTATGTTATGTTGCTTTTACTCTGAACAATAAAGAAATTACATAAATGCAGCACCAAAAGTAAGGTTTGGTATGGCTGATGTGGTTTATCGCCCTTTTCAGTGTCACTACTTGTGGGTATATCACACTCCAATTATTTAAGCTATCAGCAGAGGAGTCTACTCATGACCTGATGTACCATCTCTTGCTACGGAATCAGAACAAGTGAGATCTTGTACAAATTTATTTAATGTGCGAACTGCGGAGGATGGATACAATTTTTTCTATAAGGTTTAGGGTGTTGATAAATCTCTTACAGTCTACATGTCTGATTAACTTGAACTTCTGCTGCTTGGCATACTTGGACATTCTTTTTTGCTCGTGAGAACTGTCTGATTTCTTCATTTCAATGGTTATGCTCTCACTTAATTGATGGATGTTGGTTTTATGTCATGTTGCTCGAGCAGTCATGTGCCCCACCCTTAAATTTCTTCAAATTTGATGCTTGAATTTCACTTCTTTTCGGTACTCTTTTCAGGAATGGCATCGACCGCAAGAATAATGGCCTCCAATTGACAACTGCAAGAGTTGCATTCAGTGTGTTGGGGTTCATAATGCTTGGAACATTGGTATATACTATCACTACAGATGGTTCTCCTTTCAGAAAAGAGCTACTGACACCGTAAGCTCTCCCTTCCGACTGGGTTCTTTTCTTCCTTGAGATGAATTATGATCATGTTAAACAACAACATGAACCTCGTGCTATACACTCACCTCTTCCATCAATCACTTTTTTTTTTTTTTTTGAAGGGATGTCATTAAGTGTCCAGGAAATAATTATTTCAATGTAGATTTTCACAAAAATAGATTTTCTTTTGCCTGTTTTGATCCTTCTGCTGCAAAATTGAACTTCATAACCTTCTATTTTTTGTACAAGCTCTCTACGACAATGTGGTTTTATCGCTTCTTTTCTGTGTGCAGGTGGCTGACAGCCACACTAATAGACTTCTACATTAATGTCGCAGCTTTATCGGCAAGTCTATTACTTCGGCATCTTCTTCCTTGTTAAACCTGTGAGAGTAATAGCGTCAAGTCCTGCAGCGTACAATTGCCAATCTGCATTAGTTTGAACTGAATATATTCCTTCTAACACCTCCTCTTAAATGTATGATGTTAGCATCTCCTGATAACTTTGCTCTTTGTTTGGATGTACCAGGTTTGGGTTGGCTACAAAGAGTCTAGGTGGTTCGGAAAAGTTGCCTGGATAACTGGGTTAATATGCTTTGGCAGGTAAAATGTTTCTTTGATGAACTTCCTTTCAATCGTGCAATAGGGCTTTTGGGTTTACATGGGAGCAATTGGAGGAGGAACTAACTGTAATCTCCTGTTTTAATTTGCAGCATTGTTACCAGTGCGTACGTTGCCTACCAATTTTTCCAGCTCTCACCTTTTGATCCGCTATACCTTGTTGTCTTAAACAGGAAACAAAGGCAAGTACAAAGCTTTTGTTTATTTTAAATTGTTCTGTTGCTGATGTGCACTTGTGATTAATTGATGCTATCATTTGCTAAAGACTTCGACTAATTTCGGAAATTGGGGATGCAATTCTGTTCGTAGTCACACCATGCAGTGCTTCTAGTGTTTGCCCCGACGCAAGTCCATATTCCATATTCTCCTCTCTTGCCAGCATCCTAAGCTGGTCTCTCCGTATTTGTCCTGTCTGTTAAAAAGTGAATTTGTAGCTCCCGTTTGTTATGATGGCACGATCTTACAACAACTTCCCATGTCTTGTTCCTCCCACAACATTTTTTTCTCTTGGTTGTTTCTACCTTATCTGGTTATTTTGTGCTCGTCTTGTGGACAAGTTCCTGTTGTGCAGTCGTAGTTGCTCTTCCTCTCAAGTTTATTCATGTTATTTTTGATAGGGCAGAAAGCAGGTATGAAAGGGCATCTGGGTAATGCCGTTAACGCCATATTCATGTCATCATGTCCGTGCTGTGCTTCCATGTGTAGCTTGGGAGGACAAGCTGGCGTCTGGAGATCAGCGGTGTGACCGTCTTCATGACTTGATTTGTGAAAGCATATTCGTCTGTAATTTCTGTTCATCCTTCAACTACAGTTAACATTTCTATAGAAAAGGAAAGATTTGTGGTGTTGGATGTGTATATGGATTGTTGATATTGATACATGTCTGCATTTCAACATTTATAGCTCACTCGAGCTGTGGGGTGGAGAACGTGGTTCTGTCATACTGATTGTTGTCAATGAATGGAGTTAACCTTCGGAGTTGAAGAAATCTATTCTCCAGATCTTTGTGATCTATTTCAACAACATATGCTGTTCTGTTGCATGAAGGCCTTCTATGCAACTCTTTATGATGGTGAGATTCTAAATTTTTCGTGGCTTGTGTTCCCATGCCTAGCATATGGAAAATAAGAACGAAGGAGGCTAAAAAGAATTTGCATGATTCCTCAAAAAAATTAGTTAGAGCAAAACCAATAGGGATTACTATTTTAACCTAGTTATAGTTAAATGTTGGCTCATGAATAGTGTCAAAATGTTAAATTTTACCGACAAGTCCAATGCAATGGTAAATATGGCATTATTGTCATGGCATATTTTGCCTTTTGTCAAATAAGTGGTTATATCTAACATCAAAAAAACCAATGCATAATTTAGCACAACAATATAAAAAAATAAAAATTCAACAAACAAAAAAGATGTGGCTTAATCTTAACCTTTCATGTAAGAAGAAATCCCAAAATATGGACAATGTCATTGGATCAATATGAACAAATTATGACATTTTAGCACTATCCATAGACAAAATATAACTATAATTTTGTAAAAACGACAACCCCGATTGAACTTGTTTTAATGTGTAATATTTTGACATGACCATCTAAAAAAAGTCAAGAAAAGACAACATGTTTTTTTGAACTTATCCAGTTAAAATTTATGTGTTTGTCTTAAATTTATAAATTATTATCATATAATTTTAGATATTTTCAATATGAAATTTGACAATACATATAACAAAAAACATAATTTAACATAAAAAATGATGTGCATTGGAGTGCACATTTGATGACATATTGCTATATTACAGATTTGACAACTCAAATGCCATATCCATTGGATTTGCTTTCAGCCTCTCATAACAATGCTCTTGGCCTCCATTTTTACTGTTCTACATTATTCTTTTCTCATCTCCTGCACACTTCCCCTCTTCTCATCATCCCTCGCCGGAGCCAAAATGCGCCACCACTCATCCCGCACTCTCCGCCGCCTCGTCCACCACCTCACACCTCGACGGCAACCACCACCACCTCTCCCCCTCACCACCCTCTCCCTCTCCTCCACCCTTCACCGCCTCGTCCCTCCCGCTTCGATCCGCCAATTCTCACGGAGCTTCGGCGCCCAATCATCATCATCCGACGTCAACGCGGAAGTGGACGAGATCAATCTGAAGTTCGCGGAGGCGAGGGAGGAGATCGAGTCGGCGATGGAGTCGAAGGAGACGGTGTACTTCGACGAGGAGGCGGAGATCGCTAGGGTTGCGGTGAGGGAGACGGTGGAGTTGTTCGAGGGGTTGTTGGGGAGATTGGAGGGGAAGGAGCGGGATGCGGTGGTGAGGTCCATGGGATTGAAGATCGAGCAGTTGAAGGCCGAGCTTCAACAATTGAATGAGTAGGGTTTGGGATTTGGGGTTTGCTGTAAGCATAGTCGGGAAACACCCAAGATATTTTACAATGGATTGGTTCGTTTTATCTAACGATTCGGTTTGTTCTACTTATGACTTATGAGTTCAGATGAATGTGCTTGACGTGATTATGATAGGAATGTTTCGTGGTTCGGATGTTTTAGGTTCGGGGATGAAAAGAAGTAGACATCCGGGGAGAACCGATTGGAATTGGGATCGAAGAGATTTGTCGAGATCATAAACTTATTTCTAGTTGTATTGACAAATACTTGTCTTAGTTTGATTTTGTTGAGAACTAATGCATTGATTGGCTTTGAATCTGTTTTGTTTTCGGGTGTTAGATATTGGATTAGCCACCCTTATGCACTTAAGCTTCTTCATGTTCTTGCTTGCTTGCATCAGTGGTGCAATCTGGTTGACTCTTGTGTGGTTGTCTACTCTTTACTAGAGATTGTTCCCTGACGCGCAAAGGAGGATAGGCCATCGACAGTTGGAAAGAGGTGCTGCTAAAGTTCCTAAGAGAAAATGATATGTAAGGCGTGAGCTTTGTCTACTGTAACTTGGCACAATTCAGGGGTGCGATAGAACAGTGAGCTTGTGTTTTTAATACAGATACTGATATGTGAGTTTCAGAACAATAGCTGGACTCCGTTGAGCTTCGGTCAAACTCTGCTTCTTGTAGTATTGCAAGCTTGCCCGAGTTATGCAAAGATCGGAGGCACAAAACCGGGTTAGGCCAACAATCGTCAAATTATTTATGCAAAAAATCGTCAAAATTATTTATTTATGATCTTTTTTTCAATTATTTGATAATTTGTTTTTCTATTTTGTTATTAACCTTTTATTTTATACTTGATCACTTCTGGTAATACATCATGAATCCATGATTTTTGTTTTTCAAATCAATAGTTTAGATTAAAAATTCAAATATAATCTAAGTCATTAATTTTCGAATTTAATAGTCTAACCATAATAAATCTTAAGATCATTGGATTTGTAAATTAATTAATAGACTCTTTTCGTCCCATAATAAATACAAATATTTTATTTTTTATATGATTTTCAGGAGTTTAATTATTCGTTTTAATAACCTAAGAAAATTAGGGCATTGATGATTGAAATACATAATTAATGTTTCAGAAAATGTTAATTTGATCGTTTTATGATATAAATCAAAATTTATCTTGAAAAAACCCTCAAATTTATTATGAAAAATATAAAGTATTTAAAAGATTATTTTAGTATGTTATTACTGGTCTCTAAATTCAATGTAGTTCCAAATAATTAACCACGGAGTCTTTTCCCCCAATATATAAACAACCACACTAGGGTTTCGGCACAACAACACACCGCAACCACCCCACACAGTCACCTTCTCCTCCGCCGCCTCCGCAGCAACAATGGGAGTGCACACGTTCGTGTGCAGGTCCGCCGACGACGAGTGGACCGCCAAGCAACCTTCCGGCGACGACCTCGAGGCCTCCGCCGCCTCCACCTTCGATCTCCAGAGAAAACTCGTACGCGCCGCCGTCTCTGTCGATTCCTCCGGCGGTGTTCAGACTTCTTTCTCTCTCGTCTCTCCTTCCTTGGCCGTTTTCCAGGTCCGGAACTGTGTTTTTTCAGGGTTTAGGGTTTTAGGGTGTGTGTTAGAGTTTGGTGTGAGTGTTGTTTTGTTTGGTTTGATGATTGTGTGGGAGATTTGGGATTCATGTTGATGTGTGCATTGTTGAATCTTAGATAGGGTTGTTTGGTTATGGTTTTTGAGCGCAACATGGATGATAATGTTCAGCATGAATGATAATGAGCATAATATGAAAGCAAGCAACGTATGTTACATATCCACATAATAATCTCAACAATTGCAGGGTGTGAGCAGCGCGAAATGTACTCAGCCTTGATGTTTCCTAATGCCTTTAGAGTGTTTGTTTTGAGGATAGCATGAAGTAGGATTATTAATTCTGGGATTAATAGTGGTACAACGTATTGTAATTTTAAATTCTATGTTTGTTTGTGTCAAGATAATTGCTCGGGATAGGATTAATTAATCTGGTCCAGAGTTCAAATATGGAAGATTAAATTGGATTAATTCGTATACAAACAGTTTAATCTCATGAGACCATTAGTCTCGAGACTAATTTTCTTACTCCGCTCCCCCACTAATTAGTTCCTCATTAGTTCCCCCTATGGGGGACTTGGTTAGTTAATGGGAACGTGGGATAGTTTGTTCCATCCTTAAAAACTCTAAAATCCCTAAACAAACATCACATCAATAGGGTGCGCTTAGAGGGGATAATTAGTCATATCCCTCCCTTTTAATCCATAAAACAAATACACCTTAAGTGATATCAAATTTCTGATCTGATGGTTAGGAAGGTAGTGACTTATCATTGATCCAATTTCTCTTGACAAATGATTGATGAAATCAATCTTGGTGTTTCACATCAGTATGATGACACTATGATGTCAAAGAAGAGAACCATCTTATCATATCTATATCCAGGTAGATGATGCTATGTAACCGGATAAAAGGTTTTGTTGGTTTGATTTGGTTTATTTTGTTGGGCTGCATTTGTTCAGTGGTTGGGAGTTGTATGGTTTGGATCGAATTATGGTTTGCATTGAGAATGCTAGTCACTAAATTATGTCTTGGTTAGAATAAATTGTTTCTTTCAGTGTAAGGATTTAGTCAAAATTGTCTCTTGCGGATCATGTTGTCAGCAACATGGGACTTTCAATTTTCAAATGGGGTTTGAAAGACGGTGTTCATAATTTCTAGTTGCTTTTGTGTTATCTGAGAGTATAGAGGATGTTATATGTCCATGGGACGCAGTTGGATTTGTCACTTAGAACTCAGAATATTGCTTACTGCGAAATTGTACGTGTGTGATGCAGGTGATTGTCGGTGGTGGAGGTGGTGGTACCGTCATTGGTGGTGGAGCAGCAGCTGCAGCTCCTGTTGGAGCACCTGCTTTGGAAGCACCCAATGAGGAGGAAAAGAAGCCGGAGAAAGTTGAGGAAAGTGAAGATGAAGATATGATGCTATCCCTCTTTGATTAGTCGTTTGCATGCAATTTTCATCTTTAGCATTTCTTCATTTTCTTAGTATCGCCATTGAGAACTTTTGTCAGAGTAGCTTGGCTGATGAGCTTCGTGCTTTTAAGATATAATGTTAAAGAGTATCAACTACAATGTTTTCTTTAATGTTCGAGATTTGGCATCTTTACGTTTTAGTGATTAAGATTGGCTTTTTTTGTCATTCTTGATGGTTATTCGCATGAGCTTGTTATATTTTGGTTCGTAATTGATGATTCCATAATTGCCAATAGCCTGATCTGATAAGATTCGATCAATGACTTGATGGCATTGACGAGATTAATGCAAGTGTTTTGTGACATGAGAATTCAAAGGCATTTCCAATAAATTATGTCATTCAGACTAGCAACAATGTTGTATCTTAGGCATTTCCAAACATAGAAGTATGACAACGTGAATGATCTGTCACTGAAATCATAGTCAATCAGCATGACAACGCTATGATTACTGCATTGTCGGTTGATAGAGTAGGTTGTTCTCCATGTCCATCCCTTTTGCACTTATATGGCCTCTCCAATTGTTCCCAAGGGCCTCTGCTCGATCGACATCATACCTATGTGCCAGCAGCTTCCCCGCAGGACAACAGTTCTTGGCAAAACCCAGTCAATGTTTCTCGCATCTGTGTTGTCGGAAACTTGATGTGCCAATGTCACGTGCCTGATGGTTCAGTCTGCTGTATCCCTTTGGAACTTGAACCAGCGCCAGTTAGCGAAGAGAATTGCTTCATCGTCGAAACTTAAAGAACTGGTCGAGGGAGGCGCTCTGTTGTTGGTGCTTAAATTGGTGGGTAGCTTTTCTCTATATTTCCTAGCGATCTCTTCCGCCTCAGCGAACACCCTCTGCTCAGTCATTTGTGATACATGTAAGCCAATGATGTCAATGAGATCAAAATAGATCAACCGTAAAGTTAAAACCGATGTACCGCTTTGTTCGATATGAAGAGGCCAGGCTCACTCTCTAGTTCAGCTATACTACAAGGCAGAAAATGAAGCATGTCAATGCAAAATTAAATAGCCAATCTTCTAGTCATTCTAGCTCAGCCATATATTGTAATTTTACTGATGCATCATTCCTGCCAGAAGGCGTAATTAATTAAGCTGATCATAAGAGACTACCTTTGTTTGTTCGTCAAGACACTCGAGCCAAAGGATATATCCATGGCATTGTGTTCAAATCTTGATAAAAAAAATCTCTTATTAAGTTTCAAAGTTTCAAAAAAATCTCTTATGGTAATTAATGGCTTCATTTGAAATCTCTTCCATATTTTTTATTCATAATAGCTCAAACTAAAGGTAAAACATGATGAATTCCTCGCTCACCTCAGGGCAATTTTGTCGTGATGCGTTTGCTTTATGACAAGAACTTTAACCTTCTCGTTCAACGCCAGCAAGTCACTAACAGAGGTAAACTCTCCACGGGTAATGTTCCATTTGTGAAGCAACCCACTGCAGCACAAACCAAAACCAGAGCTTACGGTGGGACTGATTGAATAGATTTTACAAAGTGATACACCAAGATGTAGTTCAGAAATCAGATGTGTGAATTGGGTCAGCAAAGTTCTCATAGAGACAAGGACTGAAGTGAAACATATTCAGGTTCTCAGATGACTCGTATAGTGTCACCAGAGCATTTAAAAAAAATCATGAAATGCTTCCTTACGCCCGGTTTGAGTTTCCTATCTTTACTTGGGCGCCGTATGGATAAATTTTTGTCACAGTGCCTTCAAGAAGTGCCCCTTCCTGGAGATGAACCTTTTCCTGGAAAGTATTTTGATAGGAATTACTTAGAACTGTGCACAAAAGCCAACACATGGAAAAAGATGAAGTTCTATTGCTGTATTTGGCTTCGCAATGCACATTGCTAAGTGGTAAATGGGAAAAGCATACCCAGGCTTGTCGTTCACTCAGTATCAAGTCATTTTTTGCTTCTTCTACTCTGGTAATCAGCACATACATTTTACGGCCGACCTGCAACATTAATTGATAACACTGAGAACCAGAAACTAGGCAGAAGACCCCCAAAAGAAGATTAATTCTTTGATCTCGTAGACGATTAAAAAAGGAAAACTTCCATGACTGCCATTTTTTAGAGCAGGAGACCAGTTTCAAATACTTACATTCTGTTTTAACTCAGTGAAACTATTCGCTCTGCCGACTAATTCACCTTTGGGAAGAAATGCCCGCACACCCTGCAGAAAACAAAACCCGAAGAAAGACAATGGTGATAAGAGAATAGAGTGCTAGGACATAAAGAAGCAAGAAAGAGGAAGGAACACTGATCGAAACCAAACCTCGATTCTGGTAAGCAGCCCCTTGGCGTTCCATTCAGTAATTCTAACCTCAATCTGCTGGTTGAACTGTTGAATCTGGACCAAGATAACAATAGCAATGTGTTTAGCGATGCAATTGATTTTGTTTTGCTACAACCAATTACGACGCTGGTATAGTGGCAAATGATGGGAGGTGGGACACAAATTGTATTAACCTGTTAGGAAGCAAATGAAATAGAATAGAAAATAGTAAAAATATAAAGACACGATTTTTAATGTGGAAAACCCTCGATGCGAATAAAAAACTACGAGGCCGAAACCCACCACAAAGTTCCACTATCGATGAAACGAGGTCCTCTCTACATAATACTAGAGGTAAACTAATCGAGCAATCAATCAGATCGACGGCAAACTACAGCCCCCTTCGGACTACGATAACTCAGCCTGTATACTTCCAAACGATGCACTGTCAGTTTCTAATCGAAGATTGATGAGTTAGGAACGCGCTCATCAAATTTCACGACAATCCGACACTCTTTCGACCTCCGTCCGGCCGCTGGAAGTCGGATGCTGCACTCAGGAAACCGGTTCAAAACTGTCATCTCCTCTAATTTACTGAGAGAACTGACTGTTTGCACGAGCTTTTCACTGACTTGCTGTGTTGCTAGGTTGTTTACTCTCTTGGATGAAAAACAAGTCCAAGGAGGCAGAAGTTCTCTCCAACTGCACCTTGCTTCTCTCCCCAAAAAAACATAATTCAAAACTATATATATCTCATGTGATTTTACATCAACCCGATAAAATTAGGCTCCTCCATATAATTAAATATGGGGTAACCCATCGGGCTTTCTCCAGAAAGGAGTGAACCCGGCCCAAATGCAAAGGCTCCTTAAGTCCATCCTTTTTCTGTTATAGGGAAAATCTTAATTCAAGTATAAAGATTAGCAGAAAATATTTCATAAAAAGAAAAGAAAAAAGAAAAGAAAAGAAGATCAACAGCAAATAGTATTCCTTCGATACAGCCAAGATCAAGTCCCATTTTGCAAGTTATAATGTGCACCAAGTCAAGACCCTTCTGATAAAGATCATATGGGCTTCAAACATACCACTTGAACGGAGTCTGAACTCTCACGTTTAAACCAGAAGAATGATTTCATTACCCTAACATGCCAATAAGCCTGAAATGCTAGCTCCATCAACCCAAAAGGCGACTTTTTGTCATATTTACAAGACAATAATCATCATCATACGATGTTAAAGAGCAAGAAAAGAACCTGCCTCACACGATGCCAAGCAAGCAGACTAAAATACCGCCTCGCAGAAAGCAAAGGCCTCCCACTAAGCGTCCTGCCTAGAACCTCAGCAAACAAAACCGTACCAGCCTCGACAATAGGCCTCCCCGCCACAACCTGCCCGCCCATCGCTTCCTCGCTCTTAAGAATCCCAATCCTCCCATCCCTCATAAAGTCATCAGCACCCTCATTCACATCACATAACAAGTAATCCATATCCTTCTCATAGAATGGCAACACCTCCTTTTTCAACATGGTACCGAGCATATCAGCACCAACATTCACATCCAACTTGTTCTCATTCCCATACACAACAACACCAACCACAAAATCCCCTGCCTTTGGCTCATAATACTCTACAAGCACCTTGCCATTCTCACTACCCTTTTTCTCCAATTTTCCAACTCCAATCCCATCTTTCCTCTTTTCCGCTTCCCCTTCACCTCTAGGCTTGAAGAACTTCAAGAAAGGAGCCAAGGCATCAGCCTCATCCAAAGCCTGAGGCTGTGCTTCATCCTCAGAACCCAAAGTGTCAGACTCATCAGTGGTGATGTTGGGTGGTTTTGGGGAGGGTTTGGTGAGGAGTCCAAGCTCTTGGGTCTCACTTTGAGGCCTTTGAGGCAACTGGGTACTTGAGATTTCCTGTGAATTGTTGTTTTGGGAGCAATATGTGATGTGGGTATTCTTCGAATTTGAGGACTTTTTGAAGGGTATTGAGAAGGACTGTGAGAACAGGTGAAAGAATGATGAAGAATTGAGGGTGTTGAGCGGAGGTGAATAGAAGATGTTTCGTGTGGGAGGATTCAGAAGCATGTTTGCCAGGAAGAAGTGGTGAAGGGTTTGGGGCAAAGTATGTGTTATCTGTTTTCTTGTGCGAATGAGTTTGTCCACCGGGAACGGACAGTTGCTAACTGTGTGAATTGGACGGTGCCGCGCAGTGGGATAATCCCGACTATATCAGAAATATACAGAATAATCATTCAGATAATGTTCAAGTCATGATTTTTTTGTTTTTCATATCATCATGTATTTCAAATGGGTATGATTAAATTTTCAGAACATGAGATCAAATTACATTGCATATATTCTTAAATAAGTCGTCGTCATTTTAATATGGACATAGTCACTAAGAAAGCTTAATATTTTTGATATTTAACATCTAATTTGATGGGTTTCATCAAACAAAGAAAAAAAGAATTATAATAGACCTGATTATAGTTATGAAATCGTCGGTTTCGATTTCAAAATCAACAGTTCTAATTTAAAAGAAGGACAAACAGAAATCGAATTCTTTGAGTTCGATTTCGGAATCGACGGTTTCAATTCTATCGTCGATTTTAATTTCGGTTCAAGTTATTCACGGTTTTATTTTTATTTCTTTGCGTTTTTTTACATGATTTTATTCCTAAAATGCACATCAAATAACTTTTATTTTAAAAAAATATATTAAAATATGATATAAAACGAAAAATATCAAAAATTTATATAATCGTATTACTAAGTTACGCTTAATATTTATCTTAAGATGTGATCCAATATAAACGAAAAATGAATGCATGAAAATATAAGATGTTTTGATTAAATAGACATAATAAAGAATGAATCAATAATTATGAATTAGATAGATAAACAAATTAAAAAAAATATTTTAACATTTTAGGAGGAAAATACACGGTTTCGAACCGAAACGAACCGATGATTTCAGTTCTAACTTTACTTATTGTGGAATCTAAACCGAATCAATATTTTTAAATGATTCAATTTTGGTTCTTGAATCGACGGTTCAGCTTCGGTTCAAAATCGAACCGTGATCAGAATTATAGTTATATATATGTCATGACTCACGTGATAGTCATGTTAATCATATGAAATTTATTGATCAATAAGAAATTTTTTCACTAAGAACTTGTTTGGTATAGCTTTTACTTTTCGTATTCCGTTTATTTGTTTGTTTTTTTCCAAACGTATCAAGCACAAATAGAAAATCAGATTTTTTTTATTTTTATTTTTTTTTTATTTTCTTTTGATTTTTGAGTACACCCATCTTAAAATTCCACATAAGAACCACACAATGAACCCCCACCGGTTCAAGCCTACACCAAATCGGTCCACAGAAACCCTATCGCCTGAGCAAAAAATCTCCCTCCTCTCTCTCAGCTCCGCCGCCGGAGCTCGCCGCCACTGCCATTGACGCCGAATCCGAGCTCTCTCTCATCTCTCCATCACATTTCAGGCACTGCCCCACCTCTTCCTCGCCGCTCGATCTCGAATTCAATTCAATTCTGTGAAACGTGTGATTGGAAGTGTAGATTCGATCTGGGCTTCGAATCCCTCTGATGTTTTCTCGCGATCCCGCTCGATTGAAATGCAGTTCTTTGTGTATCGTATCGTAGCAATGTTGAATTGTTGTTGTTTTGTGGGTTGAATTCGCTTCCGTGGAGATCAGATTCGGGGGATCTGTGGTTGGAGGTGTCTAGGGATCGTCTTGATGATCTGGTGCGTATCAGGTTTGGAAAGTGTTTGGATTTGTGTTTGTGAAGTGGATTTCGGGATATCTTTTGGGGTTAGTTATTGCTAATTTTTATTGATAATGGAATGTCGCTGCGAGATTTTACGAATCAGATTGTAGGATGATTTAGACACATTGTTCAGTCTGTTATGTAATTTTTTGTTGAGAATATAAACGCTGATTGCCAGTGGGTTTTGAGTTCAAACCCTAAAGTTTAGTAGAGGTTTTGGTAGAGTAATGGGAGTTAGTTGATGTATTTGAATTTGGGGGTTAGAATCGCCTTTCTTGGACTGATTAGGTAATGTATTTGAACGTTGAAGCAACGTGTGTAAGGTACTTCCATTTGATAGGTTTATTAATTAGATATAGCATCTTCCATTTGATTCTGGTCCAAGCCATTTCTTTTCATAGAATGGTCTGTTGTAATGCTGTAACTTTATTTCAGATCAGATTCAAGGCTAACTAATATACAGGAGAAATACGAGATCCAAAATGAGAAGTGCTGACTAGTTCGAACTCCCATTGACAGGACTTGACATGATAAAATAGCTCTGAAAAAGAGATTCACTTTTCTATATTGACGTGTTTATTACACCTCATTCTTCTTTCGGACTATATTGAGAGCTAACGGTGAATTAGTGATTAGAAGGCTTGCATTCCAAAGTGAAAATTATCCACCTATTTTCTCTTTATCGATAGCATTCTTCTTTGCTATTGATTGCCTATTTAGGAAATTATTTATTTTATTAATTTTTTTGGTGCACCTGATGCTTAAAAGAAAAAAGAAAAGAAAAACTTATAGTATTCATCCATGCAGGTAGCATGGCTGGCTTACACCCTGGGCCAACCTCACAACTCGGACTTCATGAAGAGAATCATGAGGATGATGGGCGCTGGTATTTCTCCAGAAAAGAAATTGAAGATAGTTCTCCATCTAGACATGATGGTATCGACTTAAAGAAAGAAGCATACTATCGCAAGTCCTATTGTACATTTCTACAAGACCTAGGAATGAGGATTAAAGTGTAAGTTTTTCGCCATGAAGATACTAGTCACTACTTTTCTATCCTATGGTTGTTCGTTAATGCCCTGGCAAGCTGATGTCTTGATGTCTGCTGTCTTTTAGTAATTGTTGAGTAGACTGTACCTTGAGGTTAAAGGAAGGATAGAAACAGTGAAGTATGATATTCTGTCATTTTATTGTTAGCAGCATTCTTAATGGTGCTATTTGTATGTCAACTGTGCTTGCTGTTATTTTTGGAAGTAATGTCATACTACTTGTCTATCATGCGTGTTTAGTTTATTATTTTCTGAATCAGTTTGTAGAACTTCTCTTATTTGAATCAGAAGATTATAAGTACCGTGCCTGGAATTTTAAAAGTCAGGGTATAGAATCAGAGAACGCATGAAAGCAAGGCTGGATACCTTTTTTCGAGGGAAAAATTATCCTATGATCTTTTCCAATATGATTTTGCGATAGAATATATTGTTATCTATATTTGAGTTCTCCAGTCGTTTGAAGCTGAGAAGAGCAGATCTGTTTGCGCTACAGATTTTTTCTTACCTAGGTTGACTGCAACCTGTGGCATCTGTTGTTGATTTGAAGATATTGTGAGAAAAATTCTTTGCTTTGTGTTTGTGCTCTACTTAATTGAATTCAATTTCGGCTAAAATTGATGTTTTCACTTTGCAGACCTCAAGTCACCATCGCCACGGCGATCATCTTTTGTCATCGTTACTATCTCCGCCAGTCTCATGCAAAAAGTGACAAAAGGGTTAGTATTATCTGAATGTGACAATGATATCTCTGCCTTTCCCTACAGTCTCATGTATCTTGTGCTATGGAAGGGTGGGGCTGTATGGGATTTATTCATGATCCAAGCTGAGTCTCTTCTGTGATTTTTCATACTTTGTCAATGAATCACCGTCTGTTTTTCTGCCACTTCTTGCTGATGGTGCAATTTAGGGAATAGTGTTGGGTTTTGAGTGTTTATTTTCTGAAGCTTACATCCTGCATTATTTTGAGTTTTATTTTACTTTTTATTTTTTATTTTGGTCGTAAAATTGCAATGCAGACTGTTGCTACAGCGTGCATGTTTCTTGCTGGAAAGGTGGAAGAAACTCCTCGTCCACTGAAAGATGTCATTCTTGTTTCTTATGAAATCATTCATAAGAAGGATCCGGAAGCAGTTCAAAGGATTAAGCAGAAGGTATTACGTTTCTTTATTTACTTTGTGTTTTGTCAAACATGCTTTACTTCAACTATCGATATTGTTATTAGGTTCGAATCCATTATCCCTTTTGTATTTGTAGTGTACTACTTCATGCATTTGAACGGTCAGGCCTCTCTAGGGTCCAGTTCGTTTGGGAAACTGTGGCTGTATGTCTCCTATTATTTTTGTTCGCATTCTATTTGCTTGGCATAGCTGGTAAGGTATGCAGAAAAAAGGACAAAAATACGTTGAGTGGTTGAATCCTATGGAAAATATAATTGATTTTTTTTTAAAAAAAAGTTATGTTTGGGGTCATAACATGCATAGAACTTTGATCAATAATTATATTAATTTCTCTGTTTTTCTTTCATTCTTATTTAAACACAGGAAGTATATGAGCAACAGAAAGAGCTTATTGCAATGGCTGAGAGGGTTGTGCTGGGAACTCTTGGCTATGATCTGAATGTGCAGCATCCATACAAGCCATTGGTTGAGGCAATCAAAAAATTCAGGGTGGCCCAAAATGCACTTGCTCAGGTCGCATGGAATTTTGTGAATGATGGGTATGGGAAAAAATTGCTCAATTGTCTAAAGGGTCTCATTCATGTCCCTTCTTGACATTCAAATTCATATGTAGGCTGAGGACATCCCTTTGCTTGCAATTTAAGCCCCACCACATAGCGGCAGGTGCTATTTTTCTTGCTGCCAAGTTCCTTAAAGTAAGGCTCCCATCTGATGGTGAGAAGGTATGGTGGCAGGAATTTGACGTTACCCCACGCCAGTTAGAAGGTAATCTCTTAAATGATTATTTTCGGTTTGCCTTCCAAGTTACCCATTTGCAGATGTTTCTTTCAATTTCATAACATTTTAGTCATCAATATTCAAACAAAAGGATGCTTGATTGGAGCTTCTTCTTCCTTTTTCCAGTTTCACCCTTGGGCGATTATTTTGTTCATTTCTTGGACTCAGTTGTTCCTCAGTTATTAACAATTTTATTGGCTTCTTGTAGAGGTCAGCAATCAAATGTTGGAGCTCTATGAACAGAACAGAGTGCCTCCTTCTCAAGGTAGTGAAGTTGAAAGTGTTGCGGGAGGGGCTACTAAGCGGGCAGCATCAACACTTTCTACTGAAGATAATTTGGCAAGCAATTCTCACACCCAAGATGGAGGAGGTGCTAGGCCTGAAACCTCAAAACCTGTGTCTGCTAACTTCTTGTCTGATCCTGGGGATAATCATGGGGTGCCTCCAATAAGTAACCAGAATCGAGGTAGTGACTATGGAAGTGAAGTAATGAAAGGGTCAGAACAAAGGGAGAGTGGAGAATCGCGAGGACCGGAGCCACCATCTCGTTACATTGATGTGGCTGATGATCCATGTTTAAGCCCACAGTATGGTGGTAAAGATATTGAGGTAGGATATGATAGTGATGAAACGGACCCGAGGGGAGAATCGAAGGATAGGCTTCAAAACCGTAATGTTGAACAGAAAGGATCTGCGACATCTAACCTCCCACTTGAGACTGTCAAGAAGTTTGATGAAGACAAGTTGAAGGAACTCCGAAAAAAACGAAAGAAGTCTCGTGGTGAAGTAATCCAAAGAAGTGACCCGATGGATGAGTATGATCCTATCGTGAAGGAGTTAGAGGAGGGTGTGGAACTGGCTGCTGCTGAGAGAGACAAAATCAAGCACGAGAAGAAGCAAGCTTGGTCCCAACCTTCCTCCAACCCCTGGCATGGAAAAAATCGGCCAGTTTTTGAGAATGTGGAAGAAGGGGAGGTTTCGGCACGAGTTGATCCTAGCTGGGTGCATCCTAAGAAGAGGAAGCTTGAAAGCCCTCTAGAGAACGGTAAGGTGTGGCATGCGAGTGTGCCTGGTTCTTCCCATTTTGATCACAAAGATTGATCACGTAAATCAGGATCATAAGATACGCACCCAAGAAAATGATGCATGAAGTTCGGACAAAGAGTGATTTTTAAATGGTTTGACACATCCAAATTGGCCACAAAGATTTACCATGGCAAGAGTAGTTTTTTAAGGTATTCTTCCTGCATATGCTGTTACTTTTTGTCTACACTTGCTTGGATGAATATGAAGTAGACCAAGGAGAGGGGAATTCTTTGAGATTGATGTCAGAAAATCTTCAGTTTTTGAGATGTGCATCTGCGATTTCTGCAACCTTTCATTCATTACATCGAATCATACTAACTCTGAAGTCTGGCTTCCTGTCTTACTAACTCTGCGATTTCTACAGTTTGTTAGGAACGATGCTTGATGAGCATCTTTCTCATCTTTCTAAGAAAGATTTTCTTGATTTGCCTAGAAGGGAAATAACTGGTTTTCTGTATCAGTTGTAGTTTCATGTAGGACCATTGTTGTGCATGACAACCTGAAATGAAGTTAGGATTAGGTGTTCGTGGTCGGGGTTGGAAGTTAGTAGGTGCAAGTCCTTTCCATTTTCCTCGGCTTTTTTGGTTCTGAACATAGTAGCCCTTTTCTGCTCATGCTGAATTCCATGTGGGATTTCTTGTTCCTTTTACACCTATAATCTGTTTAAATGTGACAATGTTCGTTTTGTCAGGGTGAGGATGGCAAATCCAAAGCTTTTTGTTGGGTGTTCGTGGAGTTCCTTTAGGCTGTTCTTCCTTTGTACGAGTGTAATTCGAATCTGCAAGTGTCACTGGTACCCGAGAACATTGCTCTTTTAGTATGATAACTTATGGCGTGATAGGGATACAATAGGATAATTTATCTGGGATCATATACCATAGATGATGGACTTCCATCCGTCCAATCTCAATCCTAGCATGTTGGCGCTGTAAACTATTTATACACCTCGCATACTTGTTAACTTTATATTGCTCTTGATTAGGAAACTTTGTGTTTCCCTCAATTCCTCTGCTTGTATACTATTGTTCTAAAGAGAGTCTGGTATTTGCAGAGATTGTCATCTTAGTTCAGTATGATTCAGAGTGTAGAAGTGGTTGATACTGGGCATTTTCCTCTCTCAAGCTGATATTCAGATCACGAAAAAGGTGTAATGTGAATCATGATATGATTGGACTGGCAGAATATTGTTCGTTGCTATACTGTCCTTTTTGGCAAATGTTTCCATGAATCTGGAGATTCATCATCAATTATGAGATAAGGGTTGCTATGAACGAAAAAGAGTAGAATGATTAATATGCCAACAAAATCATTACTTTGCAACAGCCAAGGGACCAATTAATCAAACATTACAGGTTCCTGATGAAAAACAAGTAAGGCGATGAGAACATGAATGGTTGTACTCTCTATGAGTATAATAAGATCGCGCATTGTGGAAATGGGTTATGCTGTCAAATGAAATATGTGGAACTTCAGGATTGAAACAGCAAGGATGGAACAAGTCCTCGTGTTAATGTCACCAACCGCTGCTCTCTTCGTCAGTCCACAAGGAGAGTGTAACTGCAGAAAAGAGTGCAACAATCATTTACATGTTACTTCCTCTTCAGTTGATCAGCACCCTGTCGTCGGCCTTTTCTGTAACCATTTGAGAGAAACAATGGTGTCGATGATCTTAAAATCCATGATCATATGCACATAACTTGAGAAATGTAAAACCCTAACGTTATTTGTCTTGACAGATCCCAACACAAGTATGGTACTGTAAGATGAAATGGGCCATGTAGGAATCAACAACTACAGTATAAAGCAAAAACCAGGAGTGTAACACTCATGAAAGTACGTTACCTGTCCATGAAAAACGTAAGGTGGCACAAGTAAAAACCCACATGTACGGCGCCAAGAAACATGGAGTCCAAGAACGAGTGGAAAGAATGAAAGATGGAAAGAATTGTTTAAAGAATAAAAACCAACCATATTGCACCAACTTAAACTTAAACCTGATGCAAAATAAATTACTAAATTTCTTGATCGACAAGCAAAGATATATAACGAATTGACAGTTACCAGACTAACCCCTCTGGAGGAAGACTTCGGTTGTATAAGGGGAATTCAAACAGGAATACAGTCTTGAACCATGAAGGCAGGCTTCCGTATACAGCTGGTGGTAGCGGGATGAGAGGGCTGAAACAAAGTTAGCAGAACAGTCAGTCTGATAATGAACATAATATTAGGTATAATCAAAAAATTGTTTCAGCAGCACCCGTCTAGGTGTTTTTGCATCACCAATATTTTGATATAGGACATCAGGCGTAGTGCTGTCCATAATACCTGGTGACTCTTTTATATTCTCTGTATTCAGCCACATTGCCATATTTCTTATCAGCAGAATCCTGTATAAGGAATATTAGCATATCTTGTCCGGAATGAAGTCGAGATACAAGCCACCTAAGAGAAATTCCAAACCTCAAGTAAAGGTATCCCGCTAACAAACAGCAGCAACAACGTTAGGAAGATTGGCCCCAAGATAACGAGCCACTCAGCCCCGTGTAATACTGGGGATGCTGCCACAAAGATTCCCCACCAAAGGAAAATCTGTCCACAACAACAAATAGTTGGCACGGTAAACAACAGCTTAGTTTCAAGAATTGAGGAGGACATATGCCATTGACAATAAAGCTAGCTACTGATATATCAGGTCTGTTTATACTACATCATTCACAATAAAAACTAGTTACCTCTCCAAAATAGTTAGGATGACGAGTGTATTCCCATAACCCAACATTACACCACTTTCCTCTATTAGCAGGAGAGTTTTTGAAAGTCAGCTTTTGCTGATCAGCTAGGGCTTCTGATGTTAAACCAATTAACCACATAATCGACCCAACAATAAGCGCTGCATCAACAGACGGATTGCGATCACTTGCGTTGACAACTGTGACTGGTAAGCTCACAGTCCACACCCAAACGGCCTGTAAACATTCGAAGGGTAGTGCTAAGCCAATGAATTATCAAACATTGAATACTGAGCAAGTAATGCTGAAAAATGAAGCTAGCATACCTGGAAGATCCAGAAAACTGCTAACTTCCCCAACTTCCCACGCATTTCATCAAAGCGTCGATCCTCTCCCCATTGCAAAATCCTGGTAAGATCTTCCAAGATGTCATAACATAATACTCTGAGAGAGAATTGTTCATCAAACTTTAGGATATGATGATTGCTTCTTCAACGGATCAGGCTCTCCCTTCAACAGATCATTACTACTCGGTAAAAGAACACTCAAAAGCCACAAACCAAACCAGTAAGCTCGCGACACCAATTTGCGAAGAGCAACAACTAATTGAAGAAAATGTTCTACAGCAAGGTGGTTGTTATAATCATATACTATCAATACCTCATAAGAAGAAACAAAGCCAGGCGAAGCCCCCAGATTACCACAAATGCAGTCAGCAAAACCTAAGGACAACATATGAAAAACAGAAGAATCATTTTCCCTTATTCATTTTACTTCTCCTCTTCATGAAAGTAAAGGATAAAGCAGGGTTTATTCACATACAACTCGCATGTCTCAAAATTGGAGTATAAGCAAAGCGTAATAGTCAGTATGCATCTTAGAGAAAAAACACACCTGCCTATAATGCCATGTTCCTTTTAGAACCAGAGTCAGGACTGCGAGAATGATGAAGTTCGTACTGCCTGAATCAAGCGACAATAACAGTACGCAACAGAAAAAAGTCAACATGCTTTCAACATCAAGCATCGACTAGAGGAAGATGTAATTGACTCCTCTGAGTACCATCATTATCTAAATCTAACCATAAAAGTCGGTTGAACTTCAGAGTCCACAGATCTGAAATCTCACAAGAAATCTGAGGCCTCAAGAATGCTATTGAAACTAAACCAGACGCCTTTCGACCTAGAAGGTGAAATGGTAAAAATAAAATAAAAATATACGTTCAATTCTACCGCTTGTTAGGCCAATTTCAATAAAAATCCAAACTGGCGTAGAAGTTTCGCTAATATAGATCTTCACATTCCACTTCATGCGAAAACTCATTGAGACACGAAGTGTGTATAACATATACATGTGAACTGGACCAACTTTCAACTTTCAACGCAAAGGAAAGAACTCAAAATTCAAGACAATAGCAGCATTTTGCACACTGCTACGCATATCTGGTGTCTAAACCCTAATAACACATTCAAGAACAAAAAAAGCAATACCATTAGCAGAGAAGGAAACAAGCATTCCATTCAACCAAAGAATCTATGCTTCGAAGCCAATCCAACCACGAAAACCACAAGCATCTATTCTCCAAGGAAAACATCGAATCTACAACGTTTCTTCCACGGAAACAATCATAACAACTCAAAACATGATACAACACAAAGAATCAGAAATCTGATCAGTACCTGCGAAATCAGTGACCTTATCGAACTTGAAAAGCGCGGTGACGACAAAGAACGCGAACTGATAAACAACCTACACAACACAAATCCACAAAAAAACTCAACACAAAAAGCGAGGAATCGTCAACAATCGAAAATCGGAGATCGATGGAGAGGCGAAGCAAACTCACAGTGACAATGGCGGTGAGAGCAAGGAAGTGAGAATCAATCACAGTCCCCATCGATGATGAACGGCGACGGGTAATTTCCGATTCCGATTCCGATCTGAGATTTTGTGATAGAGAGAGGGGGTATATATATATAGGTGGTGTGGTTGAGGAATCGAGGTTTGAATGTGGAAAGAGGAAGAGAATGAAAATGGAGTTTTGAGTCGCTAGGTGGTGAGCGGCTCCTATTCGACCACGTGGCTCTTGTGATTTTGAGCATTTTGTTGAAGATTGAAGAGGAGAAGAGCAACCTGTTGGTGAGGGCGCTGTCAACCGCAAATGCTTGGAACATTAAAATAAGAATATTTTCTCTTGGTATTTATCATGGATAATGATCGTTTTTTTTTTAATAATTGTAGCGGTAAATGATTTTGAGAGATTTTATTCTTTAATTGTATATGTAATCTCATGCTATAAATATGAATAGCATTGAATGGAATTATTATTCGTTTTATTTCTATCGTCTCATAATAAATATAATAAATTATTTTTTTATTATTCAAATCCTATTTTGTGGAATTACTAATCATGTCGTTCCATCATTGTTTGAAGCATTATCAAAAATATATATTTAAAATCTTGTCAAATAGCTTAAACTCACATAGAATGATAAAATCAAATTATAAATTCTCGTACGAGGATAAGAAAATAATCTAAAAATAATTATACGTTTTTGTAAGTATCAATTGTGAACCCAATAAATGATCAAACATAAGTAAGGAACTTGAAAACTAATGGTCCAAACATTGGAGGTGATACAAGCTATTCCATCGTAAGCAAAAAATATTTGTATCAATTATTTTCTTTTATCAAGATAAAGCTTTAAAGCATCCAATCTAATGATGTTTTTATGATTTTTTTGATAACTAGGTTATAATATATTTTGAACATAACTAGTAAATTTAAGATTATCCTTAAAATTTCACGGCAGTTCATTATGGACTATGAATTCGGCAACCATTTTAAGTTGGCGAGCATGATTATGTGTCCACAATCCGTCCATCTTATTCAATTGGGATTGTCCCTTAGAACATTGTCTTCTTTCAATAGACAAATTTTTTTATGTCTTGACAAATGTGAAATACCTTTACTCGTTGAAAAGATTTAAACAAACATTTTGCGCTTATCTTCTATCATCTTTCCATATGTTTTGATGACCTCTTGAAATATAACCAACATTCTGAGTCTTTTCTCAATGAAAAAGCCACAAATGCAACGTTTGATTGTGTCTCTTCGGATTGAGGAGTCTCTTTTCCTTAAGAAACAATGTTGGGAACGTTGAATCGCCTCCTGACATCATCATATGTAGGAGGAAAATACATCATCATTGTTGACGTTGTACGCATTAAGATTTTGGGATGAGTGAGCCATTACGATTTATGATTTATTAAGAATGAGAAGTAACAAGAGAGTTTTAGGAAATTCGAGAGTTTGATTGTAATAAAATATGAAAGATTTTATCAAATATATGGTATCCCAATTATTGGTTATATAGACAATCTTTTAAAAAAAATAAGTTAAAAAAAAGGCCTCAAATATAGTTGTTTTATGACCGTTGGTGAAGTATTTTTGCCCATTTTTCTAAAAAGTATTGATTGTGAAAATATTATTAAAAAAATAAAATCGTTAATCGTTTTCGAAAACCGTTGACGATTTTTTAAGATAATGGTCCGGTTTTCAAGAAAGACCACGATTTTCAAAAGGACAGAAATCATACCTCAAAATCGATGACGATGTTTGAAAATTGTGAACGATTTTGAAGGTTAAAAGTTTCTATCCATACAAAACCGTTACGTATTCTAAATTTTCGTTCATACTTTTATCAAAACCGTTCACAGTTATGAAGACCCGATGCGAAATTTATGAGTTCCATATAAACCGATATCGCGAAAAGATCAAACATTATTTTATACGGATTTGCATAAAAAGTTAATCGTAATATAAATTATATGTTTTTTTATCACAAAAATCACATAACGGTCCGAAATTGTTAGATATAAGAATAATTCTTCAAAATAATTCTTTTTTCCAAATTGATTGCCACCGAATTTATAGCTCCGGATGATGGTGATAATTTCACTTCCTATCACTGAGAATTTTGGTACAGGCTAAAAATACCGCAACAGCACACTAACCAAAATGAGGGACAAGTGCTGTCTGAATCTAGTCAGGGACCAGCAGCCAATAGCAATCGATCGATCGATTTCTATCGAGAAACCGAAAACAAGAAACACACAGCACAGCGATAGCAGACAAATTTTCTATCGATTCGATCGATCGAATCGTTTCACAAATCGGCCGTCATCATCACCATGTCCACCATCGCTGCCAAGGTCGCCGTGGTCGGAAGTGGAAGTGAGCAAAAATCTAAACTCTCCCTTTCAATTTTATCATCCTTTCCGTCCAAATCGTACTTGTCACGCACTAAATTTTCCAGATCTATGCAATAAATTTGATTATATCGATTACTTATACGATACTATACGAAAATTTTTGGTGTTCAGTTTCGGGCGCAATATGTGCATCGTCGTTGGCAAGAAATGGTGTGTCGGTGACTCTATTCGACTCCGCTAGAGGCCCCGGTGGCCGAATGTCCCAGAGAAGGTATCGAGATTTAGTCGTCCATATTTGTAACTTTGATTTGTTGGTGTATTGTGATACGGATATCTTATTTGGATTTTTGTTTGTCATAAGGACACGAGGAAAAATACTATTTATTGTCTATAATAATGATAAAATTGCGTGCATCTGCACTCCATGCCACTGACGGGAGCAATTGGCTTTAGGTGCTATGAATACATTTGGTGTCGTCTTAAGTTTTGGCAGGAAGAAATTGTGTTTGCAATCTTATAACTAGTGGAGTGCTCTATTGTTGTAGCAACCATGAGCTAAAAAGGGTGCTGAAAAAAAAAATGCTCCAACCATGAGTTAAAATTGATATCAAAACACAATTGAGTTATAATTGATTTTGCATCTTTAATAAGTGCATCTATTATTATCACGTCATCAATGATGACTATCTTTTGCTTTTCCCATGTTCAGAAATATACCAATTGGTTACATTAATCAAGAACTAGATAAATATATAGTTGAAAAATTAATAAAACATGTGAATAAGAAATTTAAGTAAAAATAATCATAAGGTTTTTTTTTGAAAGTTAATTTAACATAAGGTTGAAAAGTAAATGACATGTTGAAAATTTAATCGGAAAAATCATAAATCAATATGTTAATTGTTAAATCGTAACCGATAAGCCACGAGCGTTGTGATCATGAGCGAATAGAACCAAACATTGGAGCGACAGTTTTATAATTGGTGTCATATGTATTTTTTTGTGTCAAATTATAGAAATAACTACTCATTTTCAGAGAACATATTTGACATCTCAACGGAAGTACCTCAAGTTGAATTCTCCTCAGCTATGCTTGATTCCAATCATTCAAATTCGGAATTTTTGTTGGAATTTGGTGTAGAGAAACTACCGATGATGGAAAAGAGTTATTCTTTGACCACGGGGCTCCGTACTTCACTGCAAGCCAACCTGATATTCTAAGGCTTGTTCAAGAATGGGTGTCAAAAGGCATTGTTGCTCAGTGGGATGAGGTGCATGGAACCTTTGATTGTGCATCTAAGAAGTTCCTTGATGTCGATAAGGTTGACGCCACAAAGGTTAGTATTTGCTATGTGATTTTATTATATTAGAATAGCATGGATTCTCTGAGTTTGAACTGCTCAAATGATTTTGTCTGCAAGCATGCTGTAAAAGCAGTAGTTAAGGTTGGTGAAGCACATACTGTTTTGCCAAATTTCTTAAAACAGCACTAGGAGAGTCGGCCTCTTCTAATCGCATCAAACAGAGAATGAACCAGACCAATTAAATCAAGGCTTCTTGTACTTGTGAATGTGACAAAAGCAACACAAATACCTTTGATTTATTCTCTACATGCTCGTTTCTCTTGGTTGTGTTCCAATTCTATTGTCTGACTGTGATGCAATTTTCCCCTTCAACAATTAAATTTGGTTTCCAGTCTTCTGGTAGATAATTGTTAATTAACCATAAGTTTATGCTGCCTTGTAAAAAATGCTTGTTGATTTGATATAGGTGCACAGAGTTGGACATTATAGCTTAAGTTGTATTGATGGAGAGTGCATTTCTTGCTTGCTCACGTCATAAAAATTGGATGCATGATGCAGGCATACGTTCTCCTGATATAAATTTTTGGCACAATGTGTAATAAGAATATAATTGAACCATCACTTTAGGATGTATCCAGCAAGAAGTATGTTGGTGTTCCTGGCATGAATTCCATATGTAAAGCCCTGTGCGGAGAACCTGGTAAAGCTGAGTTTCCCTTTGATTTCATGTGATTGGTCTGCTTGCCAGGTTCATTTGCATGAATATATCTTAACGCTTACAGCTTCAATCTTATGCAGGGCTCAAAACCAAGTTTGGAGTCAGTGTTGGAAAGATAGATTGGTTGGTTAATGAGAATTTATGGTCATTGATTGGTTTCGATGGGCAGTATCTTGGCAAGTTTGATTGTGTAGTTGCATCTGATAAGAATATAGCCTCCCGTAGAATATCTGACGTGTCAGGACGAGGTACACCACTTGGTATGTTAACTTTCTGCATCTGAAAGAAGCTTATTTGTGTTCAAAGTAAGATGGATAATTCCTTATCACTTAATATGAACTTCTCTAACCTGTTGGTGCGTGATAAGCAAATTGTCAATCGAGTATAATGCACCGAAGGCAAAAGTTCAAGCTCATGAAATACTTCTTCTGGTCTTAAACATGAAAAGTAGCCTATATATCGGATATTTAGGATTCGAACTCTTATGTTTCCTAGAATTGAATTGCACCTCATAGGTACAAGGATTCTATTAGAAGGTCAAGCTTATTACGGAAGACACAAATATTATTTTTATCTTAGCATGTAAAATAGGCACATCTTATAGCTGCTTGTATGACCTTCTGTGCAGACCCAAGTCTGTTTCCTGAATGGGCAGAGAAGATCAAAGACATTCCTGTTAGATCTTGCTTTGCTCTCATGCTGGCATTTGCGGAACCCTTGTCTTCGGTAAGATATTCCCACCATCAATTTTTCTGGTTTCTTTTTATTTTTATTTTTTCCTTTTCACATCTACAGGGTTTAGTAAATGCACATGGTATTTCTCTCTTGACTTGATTTTTCTCTTATTTGATCGGAATTGGATTACATCAACAAATATCATATCCTTTGACATTGACGTGCTAGATTCCGTTCAAGTGCTTCTCTATCAAAAACTCAGAAACTTTGAGTGCAGCCTTTTGTAACAGCAGTAAACCAGGACGCTCGGACATGAGGTTTAATATTTTCACCATCACTTATTTTTTGTGTGGTACTCCCACCACTTCGCGGTGTTTTGTGAACATTATGGCTTTTCCACATTTTCAGTGAATGCTGGGTCTTACATTCAACAGCCGAGTATGCATACAACTTAATTTCTCAGCATGGTCTCGCAAAGCCTTCAAATGCTCTGCTTACAAAAGTAGCCAAAGAGCTCTTACTGGAATTCCAAAGCATTGGACTCTGTGGCTCTCAACCTTATTTCACCAAAGCACATAGATGGTCAGTATCTAATTTCTTTCACCTCATTGAATTGGTTATTTTTTAAACTTCGTGATCAGGTGTTATATCTCAAAAGTCTAAAGCGTTCCCTCATATGGTAATGGTTCGGGCTCCAGGGGAAGTGCTTTTCCAGCAGTAAGCGTAGCACGAGAAGAGAAGTGCCTCTGGGATGAGAGCAAGGTACTCGCCATCTGCGGAGATTTCTGTGTTAGTCCAAACGTCGAGGGTGCAATATGTAGTGGGATGGCTGCGGCAGCCAATGTCACAGAGAAGCTCAGATCCCTCAGTTCCTTGTAGTTCAAGGCCTGAGTCTTGTTTGCTCGAGAGTTCAGAAACTTCACTCGAGGCTATCAATTTCAATCTGTGTATGCATAATGTACTATCAACCTCTTCTTCTTGCGTTTGCCTGTAAAGAAACATAATTAGGAGGATTCTTCAGTTCACTTGTCTCGTACTGAATGGCGTATTTCTGTAATACCCCTGATAGGTATATAATGTGTTCACATCTCATCTAAAAATGGATATTCTGCAACAAACGTCCTCCAAATTAATCTTGTTTACATCAAACTCTACAAACTTGGCCTTGATTGTCAATACTCTCTGATTGAAAGTTCACAACTGATCACAAGGATTAATCATGATTTTTTTTATTTGAGAAAAAAATGCAAAATAAGATTTTTTTTATATTCATTTGTTTCATGTAATATTTTTTTAACTGTTTCAAAATACATATAACGTTTTTTTATTTATTAAATTTTTTACACAAAACATCATATCATAACTATATAGTAAATTCCATTTCTACCATTAAAATCCAAAAAAAAATTAACTCATATATAAATTTGAGGTTTAAGGTACGTATGGATATGTCTAATAACAAAGAAATGATTGGTATTAAAATCACACAAACAAATTGTTAAGATTAGAATATCTTATTTTAATCACAACAATATATTTATATTGTTTTGATATCAACTGTTCATTAATTAATATACACCTATATCATGATATCCATTTCTTTTTTCATAAATTTGTGATCCAAGTCTTGCATTTATTTACGTATCGAGTATACAATTAAAGCAAACTAGCACCGCATCGAAACCAATCCATAACCAAAATCATGAAATGTCTGCAGTGAATATTTTTCAATGGATTGTTGGGACAGCTACCTGAGTTGTGGTCGTTGACCTTTGCCGAAATCGACGTCACGACACTCAATCAATCCTCGGTCCTCCTCTCCACCTCCCTTACGAACCCTATCAATGAACAATAAAGACCGTATTTCAGAAAATCGTGGAGCATTGTCCCCTCAATAATTTTGAAGGGACAATCTAAATAGTGGAGCATCAATTTACAACAAGTTGCACCCTTTTATAAAGAGATAGTAACCTTGTAGCAAAGCGGAGAGGAAATTGAAGTTGTATAGGACACCATCTCCAAAACCCAATTATTAATCAACCCAAAAAGCCCATTTTCGTTTGTATCCATTCAATCGCAGAGACAAAACGCATAAAATTCCACTGATGCGACGATGGTCACCGCTCTTTAGGCGACGTGTTCTCGAAACCCTCCCAACAACTTTCTTCGTCGAAAAATTAACCGTCGGGCTTCTCTTCTTTGTCGATGGGCCCTATCATAGACAATGTCGTCATCGCTGTCGATCATTGGTTATCTAGAAACCCATCAGACCCAACCATTTTAGCGGTTGTCGACATTGAACGATTATCATCGATAATGGATCCAAACTCACCCTCAAATTCCCTTGGTAAGTCGAACATTAGAAACACATTTTCTTTTGTTTGTTTGGTCGTGAGGTTTTATGAGGGTGTTTGAGGGTTTGGATGGATTTAAATGGCCATGGAGTTTATAACTCCCAGGCGAGGTTAGGATTTTGATGGTGTTATGATGACAAGAACAAGCTTGACGGGTGACAGGGAGTGATGGTATTGAGACTCAATTGAAAATGAAAAAGAATGGTTAAATAGGCTATGTAAGGGATATAAATATATTTTACTCATTTTTAGATATCTTAATATAAATGAAATTATTATTTGACATCTAAATATGATTTGAAATATTTTGAATATTAAAATATAAGTGAAATTTTTTTTAGATATTTTAATATAATTAATCAAAAAATTAACTCATATATAAATTTGAGGTTTAAGGTGCGTGTTTTATAACATATGTCTGTTCAATAACAAATAAATGATTGAGATTAAAACAAAATAAATAAAAAATTAAGATTAAAATATTATATTTTAATCTCAATCATTTATTTATTTTATTTTAATTTCAATTATTCATTAATTATTATATAATTATATCATCACATCCCTTTTTTTTCCATAAATTTGTGATCCTAAGTCTTGCACTTATTTGCGAGGCAATTACATGTGACAAATTCTTTTCCACAAATCTTGACAGATTATCACTATATATACGCACAATACTCCACAGAAGACGCAGATTAGATTTGTGGCGGCCGGGGAGCAGATGAAGCAGCCGACTTCACATCAACAGGCAAGTCTTCTCTCATCATCCCTCTCCTTTTTACCCTCGCCGCCGGCGAACAATTATCCACCTCCGCCGCCGGCACATCGTTTGGTCGAGTTGATTCGGGCAATTTCCATTGCACTGATGATGTCCAATTTATATATATGTAGAAGAGAGAGATTAATGTGATGATATTTGCAGGTGTTGTTGTTGGGGAGTGAGTTAGCATTAAGCGCGATGCAGTATTGTCGTAAACGAGATTTCATGTTCTGCGAGTATTGTGGGACTATGTTGAACCTGAAGTAGCCCAAGCAGGACAAAAAATTAACGTGAAGGGTATGTGTGTGTGTATGTATATGATTGCTTAGTCCGTCTTCATCGTGTGTGTTCTTTGATTGCAACATTCGTAGCGTGCATGTTGTGTCGCCTTTACGGGTTAGAGGTGCCTTGATTGGGTTCAGCAGTTTCTCCGTGCCTGAGGAAAATCCTTTCTAGGTCATTGGTTTATCAATGATTGATAATGTTGAGGAATGAGGATCACGACCTGTTGTGTTATACGACAAGTATAGTTGATGGAGGAGATGATGATGGCCAGTCTTCTAGCAAGTGTTCCTAACTAAAAATAGGGGACTTAACGGCTGCTGCCTGACTAAACATACCACTAGTCACAAAATTCACTCTATTTAGAGTGTAGAGCAGTTGTTGGTAGCGTGAAGTTGAATACTAATGTTGCCAACCTGCTCTGATGCTCGTGTATGGTATTTTCACATTCTGCCTTCTAGAATACCGGTATGAAATACTTCCGTTCAGCATTAGCATGGCAATGTATCATTTTGCAACGAATTATTTGGCGGTGTTGAATTCATTTCTAGTCTATATTAGCTTGTTTCTTGTGTGAATTTTTTTTCATGGAGTTTAGACTGCCTATTTAAGCAAACTACAGAATAATTTGATTTAAATTTGTTCCACACAGAGCTATTTTTCATGATCACTGTCGGACGATTGACCACATAATCAGTTAGACAAAGCTGTTGATGTCTTTCAAAACTTTCTTCTTCTTTGGTGTCTCATTCATTTTAAAAGTATGAACTTCCTGTATTTTATATTTCCTCCGTTCCAATTTATTTGCAACACTTTTCTTTTTGACCAGTCTCAGTTTATTTACGACACTTTCATTTTTTTCTTATTTAGTAATCAATTTATGTTAATATAATTAAACTATCATATCACCTCGTTCCTCCTCTTTTTTCATTCCCTCTCATAAACCTTATTTACACCCCATTATAAAAAAACTCTTTCTTCATCAAATTCCATAAAAATTCAACACACATATAAAACCATCTATCGGGTCAAACAATTGTAATTAAAATGGGACGGAAGGAGATACCCAACATGGGTGGGAGGCTTATATTTTTTCCGACCCATAGCTAACTCTTTAGGTCGATGATAAGTGATGACCCTAGTCCCTAAGTTCCATATGATACATTTCACCCTTGTTTGTAGCATACGCCAGAGCCTGGGACACATATGCGATCTTACTCCACATAATCTTGCCTTTCTTTTATGTATAGAAATTCATCGGCTTGAGAGAGTTCTGTCATAAGATCTCATGGTTATGAGTTTCTATTATCTCTCCCATTGATACTTAATGGAGAATAATTATATTCTATGATTGCTTGCCTTCTACCGGTTTCTAGGATATCAGAAAGGCATTAAAAATTGAGTCAATCTTTGAGGTGGCTGGCAAAGTGGAAGTGCAAGAGTGAAGGTAAGCAGGAACGATGATACTGATGAGTGTTGGTATCGTGGTCTTATGGTTCTGGAACACTGAATGTTATAGCCGAAATTCTATGCAGGTTAATCAGCCATGTGAGAATTGTGGCCATAGTCCCATCGAGATAGTAAATACAGCTCAAGTAAGTTTACATGCATCTCTTTGGACGTATGCGGTCGGTCTTTTTTCTGTGTTTGCATTATCATTCATGTGCTATCTCATTACAGACTAGATCAGCAGACGAAGGGCAAAGCAATTTCCTCGAGTGCCCAGCTTGTAAACACAGATGGAAGGAGAACACTTTGTGTTTTCTCGGAAGCTATACTGAGTACCATCTCGCCTTGCTACAAGTCCCCTCTTAGTTGATTTGTTTGCTTGGAAGTTGAAGCTTGTAACATGTCGATATCGGTTCATGCAGACATGCTTTGGTTGTTTGCCCTAGTAATTACAGTTTGAGACAATTGAGCTTTCCTGGTTTTGCTTATTTGGCGAAGTTAAAACACATGGTATTTAGTTTTTTCAAGAACCTGATTTTGTGTATTGGCAAGGGATGTTGATCCAATTAACTACTAGTATGTTGGATTTTCCTTCTGGATATTTCGTCGCAGTCACTTTGATTCAAGCAGGATGTCGACTTCGACCGAGTTGATGAAGAAAAAATAATAAACAAAATCATCGACCATCACAGAGAATCTGGATATCTGCTTTGGACACTTCAATTGTTGCAGATATCTGCTTTGAAATGAGTTGAATGAATCTGGATAATAGGTTCGCTTACAACACAGAGAATTCGAAGTTTTACGATTTCATCGACTATCACACTACCTTGCTTCCAGGAGTGTTCTAATGAGAAATCAGTTCGGGAGCCTGTTTGGGTAAAAATCAAGGCACGCCGTGAAAAGGTTCTCTTAAGGACCTTCATAATTTGTGGTACCCTTTCCACGATGGCGGTTCTGAATAGGAAGTACCATGTAGAATCTTTTTCAACACCAAATGCCCCTATTCGTTTCTTTTGTTGCACAACCGATATCCTCAGTTTCAATCGTTTTCTTTGAAAGAAAGGGCGGAATAGAACCATATTCAGCCAACGATCCATATTTGATGCTGCAACAGATTCAGCCATTGGGAAGCTACGACGACTACGACCTAACTTTACTAGGTTGATCCTGGGCACTGTAAGCAAACTTGCAGCAATACATCGTTGATCAAATGTTTTTGGTTGCAGGAGCAAATAACCCAAGTTGGGAAAAAATAGATGCCCAACTTCCCGAATTCATGTCGTCTACTGAATCTCAAGCCAACTTAGAGCAATCCACCAAGTCAAGTAACGATCTTCTTTGACAATTTCTCGATACAACACTAGTTATCAGCACTTTGGACAGCATAGAAGTGAGGCAAATTATCATGAACAAGCATAGGCAGAGTAAGAGCTGCTTGTGGCTCGCACACAGGATTTCATGTAACAAAGAGAATGCATGAACAAAGGAAATCAAAATTAACAAGTATACTCAAAAGCAACAAGACCAGATTCCGGATAATCAACCTTCAACAGATTCAACAACACATGCAGCAAACATCTAGCACCTCTAAAAGCCAAAATCCGGCAAAACATCGAAGCATTACTAAAAATTTCAAACATGGCTGCGAGCTATTAAAATCTCAATGTTGTTTTAAGCATGATAACTTATCATCTCATCCCCCGGAACTGGTATCTAATAACGGCCAATCTGATAAACCCTGATGACACCGTCTGTGTACCCACTGAACAAAGTGCTGCCATCAGCGCTCCAGCTCAAGCTTGTGCAGTAGATCAGCTACAAAAACACAACACTGCAAGTTAGCAACATATAAATGCATGATCTGCTGACATCTTCATAAATTAAACAAGAAACAACAATTCATTTCGGCTCCAGTATAATTAAAGGTACGTTAAGGTTCTCTCAGGGAATGAGAAAAAAAAAAAATACCAATTGCATATATCAAGCACATATACAGACAATTCAGAAAAAAACCTGCCTACAGATTAACATTCATAAAACAAACCACCATTTCAGGATAAAATGCGAATCAGCAGAACATAACACACACAAGATGAAAAAAACCCTGAAGCTTATTACCCAGAACTGCCCTGAACAGCGGTATTTGGCTTTTCCAATACAAGACACAGAAAAGGGAAACATCACCAGATATCCAAAAATTTTACATATTAGCAAGTTCATCATTCAAAAGAAAGGCGCCAGTGAGACAGATAAAGATGACAGAACATGCTGCAAAAATGAAGCATGACATGAACATAGTTATGAAACGCATATCAATACCTTCTTCTTGGAATGAGTGGTTGTGGCTCCGTCTGCACTCTCAGCCTCTTGCTTCAGATCCACCCTCAAGTCTTCAACAATGCTCTTGCTCTCCAGATCCCAGATCTTGATCCCGTGCTCAGTAGCAGCACAAAGCCAGTACCTGTTTGGGCTAAAGCAAAGAGCATGGATAATGGTGCCAGCATCAAGACTATACAGCTTCTTTCCCTCGGCCAAATCCCACAGCAAGATGACACCGTCCTTTCCACCGCTAGCACAGAGAGAGCCATCAGGCGAGACAGCGACAGTGTTCACATATCCAGTGTGGCCAGACAAGGTGTTCCTCAGCTTGCAGTTCGTCAAGTTCCAGATCTTAACAGTCTTGTCCCATGAGGCAGAAACAATTGTGGGCTGAAGGGTGTTGGGACTGAACTTCACACAGCTAACCCACTCAGTATGAGCTTCATTGTCTTGGATGGTGAACTTGCACTCGCCTAAACAGGTTATACAACATCAAAATAAATTAACATGAGATCAATTTACTGCACCTCATGATTAAAAAAAAAAAAACATACCTAAGGAACAAATAACTTGCAGTTCATTATACAAAACAAGCAATTTCAAGTTTTAAATCATATAACATGTCCCAAAATATTCAATAGTTTTGTATTGCACAGAAGACCCAATATTGCAATTTCTCATAAAACATTAATCAGTGACCGAGCAATGGATTTCAACAGTTAGCCTAATGAGCTCTTCAAGAGTGGTAATTGCAATCATATTTTTTAGAAGAGACCAATAGAAACTCTCTCAATCCCAAAACAATAAGTCATCGGAAACAATACACACTACTCAACACCAAATATTACTCTGTCGACCCCACAAGAATTACAACACATTCCACCGTTTCTATAATTCAACAATCACTTTTAGGAGCTTCTACTAATAACTAGTGTTACTAGACAAACACATAAGAAGTTGACCGCCCCCAAAATTAGTCAAATTTAATTGTGACAAAGTCCATACTATACCAACGCAATAAATACTTTGAGACAAAGGAGTATTTACCAGGCCAAATCCAAATCCAAACCCGATTAACCAACATAATAATCAACACAAGTATCGGCAATTGTTTACACTTCCACATAAGCACCCACTCAACATCATAAGGAACACGTAAAATATAACCACATCAAAACAAAACAAACATCACAAACACCAAACAATTTCCACAGATTCCCCACATCTACTTACAAATCTCACATCACATCCTCACAAATCTAATCACACAACCCAAAAATCAAACCAATTCAAAAATTAGTAATGCTAAAAATAAAAAACATCAAATCTACAAAATCACCATACCAAGAGTGTTCCAGAGCTTGATCGACTTATCCCGACTCGCGGACACAATCTGCCGATTATCAATCGAAAACGCAACCGACAACACATCCTTAGTATGCCCCACAAACCTCCTCGCACTTACCCCCAGCGCCAGATCCCACAGCCTCAACTCCCCATCCCAGCTCCCCGACAACGCAAACTGACCGTCCGACGACAACACCACGTCCTGGACGAAGTGCGAGTGTCCGGTCAACCTGCGACGCGGCACACCGTACACCTTGTCTTCCTTGGTAAGGTGCCAGACTATGATTGATTTGTCGCGGGAGGCAGAGACGATCATGTCGGAGTTGTCGATTGGGGTCGCGATTGCGGTCACCATGTCGGTGTGGGCCCGCATCACGCCCCGGAGGACTAGGTGCTCTTCTCGCTGCAGCGCCATTGATGGTGGTTGAAGGTGAGATTTGGGATTTGGGGGTGATTCGAGGCTGCTAGGTTTGGGGGGAGTGAAGAAGTTGTGTATATATAGGGGGGGCGGCTAGGGCTTGCGTATCGTGTTTGGGCCTTCGGATCCAATCCATATGCATGTGAGTGGAGTATATACTTCGCTCCCATCCAAATTTAAAAATATTTTTCTGATTCATTTTATTCAAATTAAAATTATTTTTTATTTATTAATATTTTTTATATAAAAATATCAAATTATATTTATTTTATATCACATCAACTAATCCATCATCATTTTTATTTTTCATTTTCCTTATTCCTTTATCTCATACATTCACAAAGATAAAATTATCATTTTTTAAAAATTTAACACACATATAAATTATCGTATCGAATCAATCCATTACAATTTGAATGGTACTGAGGAAATATTTTGGGATTTCTTGTTTCTTGAGAAAAAATGGAGAAGATCTAATTTTCCGCAAAAAGATTAGATCTATCATCAATGATATTAACATACGGAAAATATTCATGTTACAAAAGATAACGTATTGATTGTTATAAATATTATATATTGATGATTTTATATTGTAAATTGAAAAATTTATACTATAAATTGATGAATATATACAATCAAATTTTAGCGTATTTTATAACTAAAATATGAAAATATATATTTAACTTTTTACCGTATAAATTTTTTCAACTTACAATATAATTTTTAATATAATAGCGTACAAACTGTTGTTGCAACACCAACAACGTACCGATTAACATATGATTGTGTTCCTCGGATGATTAGGGAGATTTAGAGTTTGTTTAGCAAAAGAAAGAAAGAAAAAAACATCTCCGGTTTGTATTTACTTTCTTCGTCATAATTTAATTACAATATATATATTATACATATGAATATAAATATGGTTTTTATATGAAATCAATTCTAACCGTCCTACAACATGTATTCGATTGAAGTACATAACTTACACAACAACTGTTATTTCACGATAAATTTATATAAAAAAAACTACGTTGTAATTAAATTGAAACGGAAATAGTAGTTTATTGAATTGTTTGATAGTCTCAAAAGCGTATTTTGTATGAATAAAAATAGGGACAATATTATGTGTGACTAACCATTGGATGTAGAGATAAATAATTAAGATTAAAAATATTTATTTCTCATCATTTTATGTTAAAATGAGTTTTTATACGTCTAACCACACCGTGTGTGGCTAACCATGAATTCATCAGATCCAAAATAATAAATCATTTGAGTTGCTTTTGAATTATGATTTATTCTAAATCAATCTAAAGCCGATTACAATTTTAGCAAAACGCCCTTGTATGATTGCATTAGTATTTTCTTTTCAAATTTTTTGCAAAATTTGTTAAATATTCAATACATATTTTGAGTAATTTGATTGTTTCATCAAACAAGGTTACGGGAGTTATTAGGCATTGCATAAAAAAATATGACTTGAACTAACGTTGATGTTTCACGGCGATGAGACAATTTTAAATGCAAGGTGAATATCGAACTGCTATGTTTGCTGATCAAGGTTTTCAATTGTCTAATGGTGGTAGTTCACATTGTTTACGATGCAGAAATGAGTTAAAATGAGGCTGTTAAACCGCAGTTAGATATAGATGCTAGGAAGTCTCGTTAGCAAATACTCCACACCTGAATGTGCGCGGACAATGCCATTGCTAAGATCGAAGAAGATGCGTCAGTAGTATCAGAATAAAATGAAATGAGAATTTCATTCATATTAACAGTATATTTCACATAGATAAAATACAAACTAGAATGACTAACTCGACTTTATAAACTCTTCAAAGCTCCAATAGAGTCATCACGGCAGAGACAACATAAATTCACAAGTCCGCGAGAGGCTCAACAAATATTTAGGACTCAAAAACCCATAGGATGCAGATAAAAATACTAGCTGGATTGAACAGTGGAGCTGCCAGCAGTTAAACGACGGGCTCCTGCCGGGATGATTCTAGAAGGGGAAAGAATCTGGCCGATAGACAGATTGTATGATTCGGTCCCTAGACGACTTTGCAACCATCCTCTGCCGCCGGAGAAGCCATCAGCCATGATCCAACAGTTCTTGAAGCCGAGCCTAGTTAGTGTTCTTGCAACTATTTTTGCAGAATCTGTGTATCTGCACTCACCAAGTTACAAGAAATTGGACTCAGACGATCAGTGATATGAGAAGATTGTGGTTTATCAGGAAAGTTTAATTTTATTACTCAACGAACTTGCAATAGCATGGTCGAGGGAGCAAGAACTCACGTGTCCATTATAACGATGTTGGAACCTTTACCAATTCTCTTCAGATACGATATCTTTAGTGCAGCGATCTCCGCTTCGACATCACGTGTGCTCCTGACAAGGCCTCTTAACTTGGTCGGCAATTCTTCTATCCTGAAAAGATCGAACGTTAGTAAGATACTAAGCAGCTTTCCCACTTGAATGAAAAAAATTTCACAAACCAAAACAAGCCACTTAGCTGAATGTTCAGTTGTTCAAGGTGAGTAAAAATAACTTGAGCAATACAACTACTCACGGGATTGGAATCACCCTGCTTTTTGCGCTTGGTGGAAGGAACGGGATGCCAGCCTTGTTCTTTTCCTTCTCCGATCTGATATCGATCAAAAAGTGGCTCTGACTACACAAGAGGTCCAGAGTTTGAGCTGGAGTAAGAGCACCTACATTACCAGAAGCTATAAATCAGTTGAAATGTTTAAGCATCAGCTTCAGGAGACAAAAATACAAAGAGGTATAGTAAAACTGCACCTGCCTAGATCTACATATTAGAACCTTATCACATCTCTGTGCTTTTACTGACAATATTGCATAATCACGCTTACAGAGCCATGTAATTTTTATAACACAGTTAGTTCGGGCATCCCGAAAGGGGAAATTATCAAGACATGAGACGGGACAATGTGGTAGAATCGATTCCAACAACATAGGAGCTTGATTCTCTACCTTGATAACCACGAAGATTGAAAGTTATTGCACCCCAAATGGGAGGAAGAAGAACAGCGACGAAAAAGAATGCTCCTGCTATCACAACAGGATCATAGCTCGAGATGGTTTCAACCGTAGTTGAAACTACAGGTTTGGCATCCTCGATAACCCTTGTAGTTTGCTGGGCTGCATCTGTCACAGTCTGCCAAATACACAACTCACTCATTTCTTTGCAACAGATTTGAGATGCAGGTAAAATAACAGTATCAATTAATCATACAGATAACCAACCACACATCATTAATTATTTCATCAAAAAATGGTGAAAACCTTGGCAGCAGTGAAAACAGGCTCAGTATCAATCCCGGCACTCCTTATCGCCTCTCCGGCCTTCTTCGTCGCCTCCACCACCACCGGACCCGCGACCTTCAACGCCTCCTCCCCGGCCTGCTTCAGCAACGGCACGGCCACATCAACACCAGGCTTAACCTTCTCTACAACAACATCGAAAACCCGTTGCCCTGCGCCAAGCACACCCGAACCCATTTCCTGAACCTGATCAATCGTCTCCTCCACCTAAAAAAACAACCCATCAAGATCAAGCCAAATATCAATCAAATCAATGGAAGTGCGAGTGATGGTTAAAGAGAAAGAACATTACTTGGGTGAGTGAAGAGACGATTTGGTCCTTGGAGATGGAGAATGCTTTGGATTCAGAGGGAGAGGTGAAGAGGGCAAGCAGTGAAATGGTGAATGATGAAGAAAAATGACCGTTGGAGATTGGGAATTTAAATTTTAACTTGGATTCTGATGGGGTTTGCTTCATGGTTGAGAGAACTCTGAATGATGAAGCGTGGCAGCGTGGTGAGGGAGGGAGTGGAGGAGGTGAGGTAAGTGTGGCACGAATCGCCATCGCCGGAGTTGCAGCAGTGGCCGCCGGCGATGAGGCAGTGAGTTGGCTAGAGTGTGAGGTTGGGCAGAGGACGATGAGGATTAGTGTGTGTGGTTGGTGTTGTGGACAGTGAGAGTCTGATCATTGGTTGAAATGTTGCCATGTCAGCATTCTAGATTTCCTGCAAGCTATCGCTAATGCCACAGGGCAAAACACATACTGCGATACATAAAGGGCAAAACAACACTCTATATCACACAAAACTGAACAAGAACTCAAGATAGATAAAAAAGAAAACAAGAGTGTCAAACGAAAATATCCTGGGGAGGGTATCGTTGGCATTGACATGCATTGAGAAAGGATACCTCCATCGATTGTGTAAGGTTTCATTGTTATTCCAGGGACACACGCATCATAATTTACTGATTAATATTCAAAATCAATTAACAAGAAGAGACCGCTGTTCTCTTATGTCGGAAAGCGACACGAAACAGGAGCTTGATATCATACAAGGCTATGCCTTCAAGTGTGTAAGATGATGAAGAGAAGTTCGTCATTCTCTGTTCCTTATGGTTCTTGCAATAAAAAACAATATGCACATCAGATGCAACAGTATTGAGTTTGAGCTAATGAAGGCCAACATTTAAAAATGATTGCGCTGATAAAGAAGATTTCACAATTCCATTACCCTAAGTTTGGAATGAGAGAAACGCTCAGACAGCGATCAAGATCAGCTGCTGATGTCTTAGAAGCATAAACAACCAGGTCAAACGGTTAGCACAACTTCAGTTAAAACTTCAATATCATGTCAAGAGCAGATATCATGCAGAAAATAACACTCCTTAAAGCGTACACCACAACTGCCGGTTGAAGGTCACGGTCTACCTTGAAGTGAGCATGGCAAAGCCTTTCAACCTACAAGTTATCGGGAATCAAGAAGAACGAAAAGGTTTCTGAGTAATGAATGTAATGCTACACATAAAGCAACAAGGTCCTCATTCACCAAAGAAAATGACCGAGTCCAATACCTCAACAAAGGAATGAGACATCAGAAAATCCTTGAGTTTCTTCTCTTCTGAATCAAACAGAACGATATGGCTTGGCAAAGACCAATTCTTCACAAATTCTAATGCAAAACCTGGAGGATCCATCATGAACCGGTCCGACTCATCTGGCACTCTTTGCTCTTCACTGATAAATGAAAGCAGATGTAATATAAGTATCATGTAAAAATAACAATGTGGACAATGACCTGCGATGAAGCTGATAATTATCAAATGCAAACCTGGGTGTACAATCCAGGAAGCGCATGGGCAGATTGCGGTGAAGGGCAGAGTAGCAAGGCGTGGAATGGCACGACATCAGAAAAAGTACTGGTTTCACTTCTCCATTTGAAGCCTGCCTTGATAGAAATCCCATCACATCTTCAGTTCCCCTCTGTCTAACCGCATACCATATTAGGATAACAAGAAAAGTAGGAATAACCAAGCAATATCAAGAAGAATCAGCAACGAGAACTAACTTTTTAGAATTAAGCTCAAGTCAACATTGACAGCTACAAAAAATACTTAAGGTAGCTGGAAGAGGGAAACACATGTGGCATTATCACGCGGAGCGAGATGTTATCAAATGACGAGGTGATAAATTGGGGCTTCAGTCCATATACTGAAGCTAAAGCAGATAACGCGAGCAACCATAATTTGCTTGAAAACAAAGTAAAGCTACACCAACTTAGATAGTAGGTATTGCCACTGCAACGTTATTGGAAGAAGATACCTGATGGACCATGCTCATATAGAGGGCCATAGGAATGTTGGTCACAAGCAACAGAAATATTGCAAGGTGCAGTCGCCATGTATTACGACCACGCAAACCCTGTTTCCTTTTTCTAATAGAGGAATCAGCAGATTCTATTGCAGCTAACAAGTACCCACTAAACATCAACGCTATGGGAAGAACAGGTAAGACAAACCACAAACGACGATCAGAACATTTAGGAAATTTTTTTATAGGAAAGCATAGTCAAAAGAAGAAGAAGCTAAGAAGTACCTGAATTCTTTGTGACCAAGAATGCTGTAAACCAGTAAGACCCAGCCAACAAGCCCCGCTATTTTCCATCGCTTATTCTAAGCGATGTCCGCCACAGAAAATGGCAAAAAGGAAAATAGCATGACGATAAAACCTTGGGTGAAGTACCAATGCTACTGATGAGTTCCATAATAGTCATCACCTGAAGAAAGGAAATTGAACTTCAGAAAATTGAGAGGAACCAAGATCCATGAGCCATATAGCATGCGATCTACCAATAGTGTAGCTGCAAGCACCAGGGTCCTGGGAAAAAAAAACTAATTCAGGCATGGGGAACATCCTAAAATCATTTTTCTTTTAGAAAAAAGAAGAAGCAGCAAGAGATTAATTAAAACTCACCCAATGGGGGCCACCTTGTTGGTCGAATAGCATAAGACAAAGAGGCAAAAGCCGAAGGCAACTTTCTCGACCTAGAAGGTACTTGACAACTATATACTCTTAACGCACGGCCAATAACACAGGCTCACGATAGTAAGAACTGTCTCCAAACTATTGGATAATGTTAGCGTGAAGCAAAAGAACATGAACCAGTTCGACAGTTGAGAGAATAACTGTAATTGAGTTAAGTAAAACATAACAAGAATCCTTTGAATAAACCCTTCAAATAAAGTCAAGTTGAAAACTACACCAAGCAGCGGCATCAACAAGAAAACAGAAAAAAAGGATACGGCCCACTGTGCAACACGATGCCCGAAAAGAACATCAGAAAGTTTGTACAAGTATAGATCACCAATAGCAGCAAATAACGCCTGGAATACACGAGGCGCCTTCATCTGAAACATTTATAAGTCGACTGTTCACTAGGAAGCAAGAGTAACTGAAATTCCAGCAACAAATACCACAGGAGCCACCAAGCATGGCAGAATGTTTACCATGATCGCAGGGGTGTCGAGATGAAACAAGGCCAGAAGCTTATACAGAAGAGAAAACAACAGTGGGTGCAGATAACTCCGAATACCCTTCTTCCATTCCCAAGTCAAATGCCCATATCTGCCATCAAAACAACAGATAAAATACTGAAGCAAATATTTAGAGAATTTCAGTCCAACACACTGCAGTCCTCAAAGTTTTAAATTTTACATCAACCAGCAAAACATAGTGATCAAAATCATGATCATGACATAAGGGCAAGAGAAATCTACCCGAAAACAGTGTGATGCGCAACTTCAAGTGCCTGCCAATGCTCATCAGGGTTGAAGTAGGTCTAGACCAACAAAGCATTTACAATTCTTGCCACCAAGCACAGCATGAAGATTCTTCTGCTTGAATATGAAGCTGAAGACACCAAAGACGACGAAGATGAAAGTTCTCATCATCTCCCTTGTCCGACAATCGGATCCCTTCATCGCTCTTGCCAGCACGTCTCTGTCTCTCATGTTTCTAATCAATCAGCGTTGCATTAACATCCCATTGTCACAAAATCGAAGGAATAAACAAGCATGAGATCCAATTTCGGTCCTGGCATTTCATCAAACAGGTGTTACGCATCATGTTAAATTCCCATTCTATGAACCACCGAAACAAGCCCATGAAGCAGGTTAACAACAGAGAGACTTTATGACAAATTCGTTAACAAACCCAAATGTTCTATCCGATGAGTTTTCAACTTACCCAAATCGAATCACCGTGCACAATTCGGATCGGCACACCAAATCGCCTAGATCTGCGGTTCAAGAAGACCAGTGCCTTTTCTGGGACCGGTGATTTTTCGGCGTCGGTTTGGAGTTTTGATTTCGTTAATCAAGAGTAAAACAAAATGGTAATGATTGATGAGAAATGAGATTCTCAAGGTTATAGTTATACTAGTTACAAATCGGACACCATATTTTCAAATGTCAGCCAACATAATCTTCAAAGAAAGGATCAAGTTCTTCGAGGTTTGTCACTGGATGAATAGCAACCGGACTATTCACAGTTCATCTGATCAAAATCTCAGTCTTGCATAACTCCATTAAAACTAATTTATCTCATATTTTCACCTAGTAATCCTGAATTCGCATCCCTTTTCCAAAATAGATACAGCCATCAACGTTATAAGCTTACCAAAAAAAAAAAAAACACAAAACTCACGAACAAATCCTAAGCCCTATAAACTCGGACACATAATGATAATAACCAAAATTGATAAAACTTCTGTGACCCAATCTCCTTCAAATACAAAAGAAAACTAGAGTGATACAGTGCCAAAATCAAAGTCACTCCGAACTCATTTTGCAACAGAACTTGTTTCCTCATGCAGTTCGTGACATTCGCTTGCTCAGAAGCGAGCCTTGCGTTTGCGTCCTGTGTATTTTGTATCAGCAGGCACAACGTTGCCCTTTCTTCTCATCTGCTCTTTCTTCTTCAGAATCCATTCTCTTCCCTTCACTTTCCTGTTTAGCTTCTGCTTTTTTCTTGGTCTCTGCCTGTCTCCTGCGCTTATCTGCAGGTAAAAAGCACCATCAGTATCAAAGAGCCACGCTATTCAGAAACCACACCACATGAATAAATATACAGAGTTTTGGAATCATAGTAACCATGGATCCTCGGCTGGGACATACTTGGAGTAATATTACATATCTCTGAACTGGTGTTGTAGAACTAGGAAGTTTTTCAAGAAATGTGCTAGTGTCTACGACTTCGACCCAAGTTGCACCAAATTTGGATGCTAGCAGCACCTCAGACACAAGGGTATGGGCTTCATGGCATAGTATCAAAAACCAGAAGAAGATGAACGGAAAAGACAAAATCAACACTGAACAACCAAATATTAGGAACTTAGCAACACATGCTGATTTTTGACAGAATGCGTTCTCTATCATAAAGCCAAGGGGAAACAATCCATAGAGAAGTCAGGTGGGCAAACAACGCCAGCGACTGTCAAGAGTATTGGCAAAGAAGAAGCATGTAGTAGTGACTAATGCCACCAGACACTAATGGAGTTTATAGAAGGAAGGCTCTTCCAGCAAAGCATCACCATCATTTAATATAAGTTTCTCAACACAGAGAATTATCACTGTAGAGATGAAAATAAAACAAGTAACAAGCAACCATAACTCACCACATGTGTTCCTTCATCACCACTGTCGTCATCATGAGAACTCCAGCCATCTTCGCCTTTACCATTCGGAAGAGTTGAGGCACTCAAGGATGGTGGACTGCATGTGAGAACAAGATATTCTTTTCTGCTTTTAGAGCTGCCACATGTATATGCAATCAACGTATTAGAGAGGTGACTTTTTATTTCTATTATGGGAATTCGACAGAAAAGAAACCAATGACCTGACGGGAAAAATTATAAACTGACGTGAACATAATCCTTTTCACGAGCAAACATCTAGAGTCAAGAGGCACTTTACAAACCTATGGGGATAATCGACCACCACTCCACCAGCAAATCCAGCACGCATTGCAGAAGTCAGGATCAGCTGACGCTGGTCTAAATTCTCAGGATACACTTGAAGTACAGCTTTTGCACCTCTTGATAAGCATCTGTATAATGAACCAAAAAATGCCCTTCAAATGATGTACCATTCGTTTATAAAATTGCTAGAATATAGCATAGAGGTTTGATTTGCTATCGGACTCAAGCATGAAAGAAGAGAACATACTTCAATCTCAATCGAGGATTGTGAGAAGATTTGTCAGCATTGCATAACCACTGGTCAGAAAACAATCACACATAAAATACAAGTAAAGAAAAAGATGAGCGTAAGCATTAAAATCCCAAGAAGACGAGAACTTCGGAGAATAAATGTATCGACCTGAACAACAGAGATGTTGATTGCCCCATCTATCACTCCAGGGCGAAGAGCTAAACCCTATAATGTCCAAGATAAAAATAAGTCAGCAACTTCAGTTAGCTGGTTATTTACGCAACTCACAGTAAGGCAGCCTTATTATACCACCAAGACAACATTTTCAATTAAGTTAACACATACTGAAATAAATGGGTACAAGCATAAAACATACTAAGCATTGCTTGTGAAATATCCAAACCAATCCAATGATGCCCACTTTCAGACAATGTCTCCCCGCCAAGTCCAGATCCACAACCTTCAAACGATAAAAGAAGAAGAATTAAACAAGATAATTTCGTTATGTCTTCATACAACATTGCTCGGCATGAACTCACATGAAAGTTAAGACATTTGCATGAAATGAATGGAAAAGCGGCGTTTATAACCAAAGTCTCCTACTCCAGATAAGGGGACAAAGAATTAATTAGTTGTTTACAACAGTTGTTTTTATTAAGGAGAAATTTTTTTGAATGCAACCGAGCTTCCCCTTCATCGTAGAAAATCTCCGGCGGGGCCCGCAACTCCGGCCTGGCTGACATCTTCAGAGAGAAGAACTCTAATCAAGTACTTGAGCACTTGTTTGGGCGCCTTTGTGCCTCGGTGAGTGGGCGGGCAGACGACGACGGAGCAGCGGTGGTGGACCAAAGTGCCGATGAAGAAGCTAGGGTTTCGTGTGTATTTGCTTCTCGGCCCATAGATTTTGTGTTGGGCGTTCTCGCGTTTGCATGTGAACGGATGTTTGAATGCAAATCTTGTAATCCCGATATCATTGTTAATATTATTGATAGTTTGTCCAGAAACATTTTGATTCATATTATATGCGTCATGTTCCATGATTACTCGTGATTTCACATCATTGAAGTCCGATTATTTTACAGAGTAGAGATGTTTTATCTATGAAAACATCATGGATTCCGATGACCCACACCCTAACCGGACCATCATAACGAAAGCAAACTGGGGTATGATAGGAACTGCTAGCTGATTTAGCATTTCCAGGACTCCAAATAGCAATTTTGCCGATATCATCCTTTTAAATACTAAAGAAAAAGATTAAAAAATCAGTTCTACACAAATAGTTCGCCAACTAGATTCATGGTGCAAAAGAAAAGCACGAGACCAGAACACGGACGAAGATACTAGTTGACCACAGCCAGCATTAACAAGCACAACTAAGCATACATAAGATGAACGACAATGGGTATGAAGCCACCAGACTCAAGTCTGCCTCTGGTTTCGCCTAACATAGCGAGTCCGGTCGTTGTATCTTGGTCTATCTTGAGCTCTTGGAGGCATTGGCTGAACTCGTCTCTCTCTTTCCGGACTTCTTTTGACAATTACTCCATCCACAAGCAGCTCGGCTACAGTCAACAACAAAGCATTGCATTAGACCAACTTCATTAGTGGAAATTAAGGTGCTATAGAACTCGAAGAAGTATGGATCTTGACTTCGTTCAAATTTTTTCCACGGATGAAGGAAAAAGCATGCAACCCCATTCCCAACAGTAATTAGTACATGCTATAAAAAGTTTCATATTCAGACTCCACCATGAACAAAACCCCTTCAAAGATGCCGAGAAAAAGAAAATTTCGATGTACAGCTTAAGGGAGGTCGAAACTCAAAATAGCACTGTGATCTATTGATGAGGTCATAATCATTTTGAGAGCGGAAAATTAATGTGTCTCAAATTTGGACTAGTATTGATGCACATAAACCTGCAGACCCTTGAATAGAATAAAGAGATCTTGAGGTAACTATGATTCTCAACTTGGTTAGCATGCAATCATCAAAAATAAATATTCAAAGTGTCAGACGTCAGCAACGAAAGAAGTACTACATTGCAAGCACAAGGACTAAACAAAATTGACAGAGAATGCAGAAAGTAAGAATCAACACTGAACATATGAGGCTATAAAAAATAAAAACGAACAAATCATTCAAGTAGGCAGAAAATCCAAGCTCGGGATGTATAAGAACCAGTAAAAAGTGAAATCAAAATCAAGGGTTGATTCCTACAACAGAAAAATCACAAACATTAAAAGGAACATGTCAAGAGCTTGTAAAGCATGACAAGCGAAAGAGAAAAGGATAACAAGAATTTCTATAATCTCACACAAAGAATTGTCTACCTCCATAATCTTGATTTTCAGCGTCAACATACGAATCTGGAAGCACGAAGAGGACTCCAGGAATTCCTATAATCTCAGCATCAAAACAAGCAAAGAGTTATTTCAACTTAAAGAGCATTCAAATACTTGCAAGACTAAAAGAGTAATTGTATCAACTATAGTTATGCAAGGGTAATAAAAGAACAAACCTTCCAACTTGTTTGAAGTTTCCTCATCGATTTCGCATCCAAATCCAAAGTACCTCTCGCATGATACATTATAGATCTTTTTCTTCGCCTCTTCAACACTGATTGATCATAAGAAGCAGAAGGTTTGAGTTTCATAGACCACGAGATGTCTGGTTAATTCGGGATACGGGATAACTTAAGTTCCCTGGTTTTTTTCCCCTGGTTTTTCAGGGAACTTATGTACAAAGTTTGGATACTGGATTAATATGTTTTGCAACAATGCCCAAATTGGCAAAGCAGACAAAGCAAACATAATACTAGATCATTGTGACTACTCATTACAATGGATAATATCAGCAACAAGAAAGCACAATACTTGGTCAAGAATCAACTCTATCCCAAACTCAAACATTTGGTACAGTTGTCAAGAATAATATTTAGATCATAAAAATCACAGGACAATTCCCTCCCCTATAAAAAGGAAAATTTAACATTACATGACCCTTACACTCAATAGTCATTATTATGTTAAAAATCCAACTCTGCCCTGAACTAAAACGTCAAGAAATGATACTTAAATCAAATAAATCACCAACATCCTCGGCTGTATCAACACACAAGATTAACATAACCCTACCACTCACACTATTTTTCAACATCCTACTCCAAACCCTAACTAAAACATCATTCATGACTCGGCTTTCAACCATCAGCTCTCACTTTTGATAGAATTAGTTTCTCAACAACATCCATTTTAATTTCATATTATACTATATCATAACAAATCATCAATAATATCGACCAATACCATCCACGATCAACCACCACCACAAATAACAAAACCCTAACCCTCTCACAACATCCCCAAAATCCAACGCCACCAAACCCCCAAAACCCTAACGCACACCCTTCCCTCCCTCCTCACCTTCCAACAACCTTAGCCAGCGTCTCAATATAACACTCAATCATCTGCTCCTTCGTCGCACCCTCCCCGCCCGGCTTATCCATCACGATCAACCAATGCTTGTAATCGCAGCCAGGGAACAACGGCGCCATATCGTTGGGCGCGGGGGCCGTGAGGGGAGAGTAAGTTCGGTTGACGCGGCATCGAATCGAACCGATGCGGGAGGAAGTGGCGGCGGCGAGGGGGCCGAGGAGGGAAGAGGGGCGACGGTTGCCGAGGCGGAGGAGGGATGGGATTGGGGGAGAGGGAGGGACGGTGAGGGAGGAGGCGGTGGTTGTTGTGGTGGAGAGGTGGCGGAGGGAACGTGAGAGGCGGAGTGGGAGGAGGAAGTGGCGGAGAGTGGCGGAGGCGGCGGCCATCGGTGGCGGCGAATTGCGGCGGCGGGGAGATGTGGAGAGGTGTGTGGGAGAGAGCGAGATGAGATTTGGGACAATGCATGCTAAGAGATACTCGAGATATTTGATGCACTTCCAGAGTGTTCGATGTTGCACATTTCTTTTTTCGTATAGGTATTCAGATAAGATATTTTAATTTTTTTAAATAAAAAAATATAATATACCAAATATTATTTTTTATTTTATGATTTATACATACAATATTTAAAGAGTATATTTTTAAAAATTAAAAGAATTATATGTCACGTCTTTATTCTAAAAAAATGTATTCCATAAAATGTTTTTTTCATTTACATCATCTCTAAATATATATAATAATACAATATATCTAATTTGATATGATTTTAATTCAAAAATCAAATTAATATAATATTTATTAATTTTTTGTGTTATGGAAAATTACATGATCAAAATTTACATAAATTAATCAATAAAAAATTAACTTAAATTCTCTTATACTTATAGACGAAATATTAAAATTATTCTATTATGTTTTTTTTCATTGCAGAATAATAACAATCACTTAAAATCAACACGATAGTTTATTCATATATTGAATTTTTAATCATTTGAGTATGATATTATTTTTTTATAGTATTTTGATTTTTGTTATTATGAAGATAAAGTTTGACAATGTTAACGAAAGATCAAATATAATTTTTTATAAATTTATTCACGAAACGATATAAATAATTTTAAGAACTTAGCAATATATATTTTTTACCATACATAATTATATTATGATGTGTATATTTTTTTTAAATTTAAATTATATTATTTTATTATGTATATTTTATAAGACCATGAAAAAGAATGAACCTTCGTATCCGTATGTATTTTTTCTGTTTCTTTTTTGACAAAGTATTTCTCGAATTTTGATCGCAACCGGATCTCAAAATCGGAAACCGGCAGATGGCGACTCAGGCAACACCCCCGCCTGCGCCGACGTCCAATTCCGAGGGCTCCTCAACCACTCCCACCCCTCGTTCCTCCCCTCCGCCACCGCCACCGCCACCGCCCGAATCGTTGCCGCTCGAGGTACTTCCCAAATCTCCAGTTCGCTCACTTATATTTTACTCCCTCCGTCTCAAAACAATTACAAACCGGTGATCTGACACGTATGTTGTTTTTTTGGGGAAAAAAATATATATGATGATAGGATTATATATTGTTGAGGATTAATTAAGGATCAAATTAAATCATTAGAAAATTTAAAATACAAAAATAATTTTAAAAAATGTCGTTATATGTGTGTCTTAATAACTAATAAACTCCTTTTTATTTATTTTTGTTGTTTTAAAGATTAATTTGTTTTTTGATTTGCGTGTGTGAAAAAAATGCGAAAAAAAACAATTAAATTGATAATCATAATATAAAATAAATAATAAGGATGTTTTGATATTCATATATGAAAAAACTTCCAAAATAAGAGGATGGTGTAATTTTTTATGCAACATCAAGTGTGTAATTTTTTGGGATGTACACCGCAATCAACATCTAACAGCTTCAATCACCGCGCAGGGTAAGCCTGAAATGGAGGAGACCGTTGCCGCCGTTGAAGATGAGATGAAGCCTGTCGTGGGCGACATTTTCGAGTAATTTTCTTCTCATATAGTCTTGTTGTCCTGCACTTTTGACTGACCTCAAACGCATCTGAGTTAGTTTCATGTACAATTGATTTGAAAAGGAGTTGTGGATGAGATATGTGCAGTGATGGATCTCAATTGTGGTTGAGTGAGAAGTTTGAACGAGGCCGAGGCCTTTATGAGTAGGGTAGAGTGAAAGTTCTTGCTGATTGTTGTGTTCGATTGGGATCTGTTGCATCGGCCAAATCGCTTGATACGCTTGTTAGTGTTATTACCGGGACTTGTTCACGTCAAAGCATTTTTTCAGTATTGTGATGTAACGAAAGTGTAAAGTCGTCAGCTTATGAAAGGATAATTCTTTGGGATGTCAATAGCTACTATGCTTATGAATCAGGAACCATGTGTGGCACGCATCATCTAACTGCTACAGGAATTGTGTTCATAGAGCATAGCGTGCAAATTCACACTCTGTATAGTACTTTTTTTCTTGATTCCGTTGTAGCTCATATAGTACTTTGGTGTTCATCTCAAATCTCGAGTAGTTGGAAGGAAAGTATGTTTCTTTCACCGGTTAATTTTTGTGTACATTAATAAAGCAATATTTCTTCTTTAAGTGTGGATGTATAAAGCTTGTTATCCTCATTCTGTTATCTCTGCTTATTTCTTCTGTTTATGTGACGCATAAATATTTACTCAGGGATTTCGAGAACGAAGAAGATATTCAGAAGTACCAGAAATATGAAGCTGACTATTCTCGACGCCTCATGGCAAAGTACTTCTCCCGAGAGGATATTTATGGAGGTAAAATGGTCAAGTTACTGGTGATCCTACTTAGCTGGGTTTTCAATTTCGAGTTCTGTTGCAGGTGGTAATGGCGGTGGCGGTGGGAGGTAGTTGTTTGTAGACCATGTTTTGGGTTATAATCCGATTTATTCTTATATTCATACCGTGGCCACCAGAGATTAGGTCCACTTCAATTGAATTTACCAATCAGAAAGAACTCTATGTTGCAAAGTGTGATATTTGAAGTGAAAGTTAGAAGGCTAGAAGTATGATCACCGAAGGAGACCGTCATATTTTAGTAGTTGTACGAGTATATGCTATTGGAATTGGTTTTAGCCTTTAGGTTTACCATAGAGAATTTTCAGTTTGTTTTGCTTCAGTTGTTCAGTTGCTCTGAAAGAATGGCATTGCTCCAGTTTTAATGGTTTTAAATCCGTTCACTGCCTTTTTTTTGTACCTGTATCCAGTTTTATAATATTTGGTTGTAGTAATTTTCTTGCTCATGCTGAACTTGACGGGAAGTGAAGTTTAGTTTCTTGGTTGTATATGTATACCTCATATCATTGTGCTTATCATGTTGAGTACTTCTATCCCAGGGGCTGTTTTTGAATTTGAAGTTGTAATAGGCGGTGAAACTTTCAAGGGAAGCAGGTACACTGAGCTAGATTTATGTAATTTAATTAAGAACACAAACTTTGATTTACTGCCATTGACTGAACTTTATGCCATTTTCAGGCGGCCTTCTGTCCAATCATATGCAGACCCTTTGCAATATTTCATGGGAGATTATAGTAATGTTGGTTCAGATTTGCCAGAGGAAACATCTCCTGCTGTTTCAAATGGCAAAAACCAAGTGAAGGCGAGCAGCTGATTATACTTCTGCTCTGCCTCTATTAGGTAACCATGTTATTTGCCGTAATCATAGTATCATATTAACCAGACCAGCTGGTTAACTGTGAAGGATTATCTTCTGAGTTTCTGTAGATGCATTGTGAGATTGACTATTTAGAGAACTATTTTTTGTTATCACTCGAAAAATGACAAAGAAGAAGGCTCCTTCTTCCCCTTTTTTTCTATTCTGTGTCGTTCACTGTTCCTCTATTGTCATGGAATGCAACTGCAATTGTGTAATTTGTTTTTTGATAATATATGAGAATTTGCAGTTTTTTGTCCTTCAATTCTGCATGTTAGTCTCCAAATGATGCAATTATATTCGTTGAAAATTTCACTTTATGGTGTCAAAGTTCAAGAATTTGCTTGCATAAGACAAGGTAATACTACAAGTGAATAGCGTAATAAGAGAACATAGATGTGGGGATGAGAGCCGAGCCCTTTGTTTCCTTTGTGAGGGTCAAGACCAGAATGCTTGTCACTCGCTTGTGGTCAAACTAAGTTCTAGCTCAGTTTATAAAATACTTTGCATTAGTACAGCAGACAATTGAATGAACACCCCTTTTGACACACTAACTTTGATGCTACCAAGGCCATTACTTTGAGCTCTTTCACCAAACTGATCTTCTGACAAAGCTTCGAATCGCGAGCATTGTGGCCTATTACCATAAATCATATTCCCAACAGCTGTTGTGATCATAATTTTGAGTGCAGTTTGCAAGAGCTGGGTTTTTTTTTATAAACAGTATTCTTGACTTAATCGAGGTTCGTGCTCCAACTCTTGTATAAAGTGTACTAGATTCTTGTTGGTGTGCCTTCGATCTTCTGCTATTGTTCTGCTAGAAGAGTAAAGAAAGCTTGAGTAACAAATGTCAATGGCATGGTTGAGTATTATGAGCTTCATGCTGGTCCTGATGCTGCTTGAAGCAAGGGAGATTGATTCCATCCATAACTATGGAGGTACGATACATAGTATTTTCTCTGAAGTCCTACTTTTAATTTTTTTCTAAGATTAATCTTGAGATAAACATTACGTGTCCGTGTAGTGTATCTTATCCGCATCTTAATCCTGTGTTGGATTGAGTTGATTGATATGAAATTAGAACAAGTCTCATTATTGTCATTGGTTTCGAAATCTATGATCACTCTTGTTCATTCAGCACATAGAATTCCCAGAAAGTTTACTTTCAAGCCCCACAGGGCATTCACACAACGGATGTGTTACAACTTACAACTAATATCTCTAAGTCGTCAATGTTTACCTTCTAATATTAAGGTTCTTTCTTCTCCATGTTCTGTTTGCTACTTAATCTCTGTAGCTATTCTTTTTGCTAACATGGAATTAGTTGTATTGATACTTCGCTTTCTTTGCAACTCTAGGTACTGAAGCTGGTGATCTTCAGCTCAGAGGAAGGAAAGCATTGCTAAAATGGGTACCCGAGAAAGAGAAGTCCGCAAAGAAGGAATTTGCCAGCAGAGGGAACTCAGCTGCAAAGGAACGTTATGACAGGACAAGTGAATCAACCCTACAGGTGCAACAACTTATATCGAGCCGTATGCCTGGTGCCCCGCCTGCTCCCAGTGTGGCCAGAACCACAGGCTTTGTTGCTTTGACGGCCGATTATCACAATCCCAGCACCCATCCCTCCAGGCATAATTGAAGGCATTAACCGTCAATCGTGTCTTCACAGTTTTGGACTCCTCCTTGGTTTTTCCAATGTTCATGATAGTTGGGGCGGGCTATAGTTAATTTATGTATACTACGGCAGGGATTTATTTTCCATGTCCTAGACACCCTGTACTAGTTAGAATCATTTCTAAGTAATTTGTAGATTCAATCCTCGAACTTTTTGACGAGTATCATATGTAATCCAGCAGTAGCTGATAATAATGATTTGAGCAAAGCGAATGAGGTTTTGAATGAAGACCAGTGAAATTGACCCTGCAAATTGACAGTTATATGTTCTCCAGCAGGTGCTGGAGAATGACTGCCAACCAATGGTGGCCGCGAGAGGATGAGAGACGGTCTGGAATCTCTTGATCGGAACGGACACTGATCTGTGAGAAGGTTGATATTCTTAGTCAAGCATTGAATCCAAGCATAGTGAAAGCGAGGAAGGGAAATTCTGAGCTGCAAGGCGCTCAAGAAGAAGATGGTTCCTTGATCAAGAATCCAAAAGGCGCGCTTAGGGTGTAAATGAGCCGAGCTACTCGTGAGTTACTCGGCCTCGGCTTGACCAATACTCGAGTTCGACTTGGTTTTTTCGAGCCGAGTCTGAGCACATTAATATTCGGCTCGAACGGCTCGCGAGCCTAAATGAGACTCCAATATAAATTATATATATTTTTTACATATTTCATATTATATATTAATATATATATATTCAAATATTTTTTAAGAAAAATATGAAGTGGACCCGAAATCGAGCCTATCGAGTTGAGTTTGAGCTCGGCTCGAAATGTAATCAAACTCGGCTCGAAATGTAATCGAGCCGAGCTCGAGCTTACAAAATAGGGCTCGACCGAGCCCGAGCCCGAGCCGGACACTGTGTCGGTTCGGCTCGGCTCGTTTACAGCCCTAGGCGCGTTTAGGTATCGTATGCGATATTGTCCTTACAAAACATGGATTATTGCAGGCCATGTCACAAGCCTCCTATTCGAAGCCGCCTTACACCAAAGTACAATGTAATACTGCGTTGCATCGAGTTTTGTAGCATGGACAGTGCATCTGATCTGAGCCAATACGTCCGTACTCTTGGTTATGCAGCTGCGTGACAAGTTGTGGAGATTTAACATTGGCCGAGACGTTGTACGAATATAAGAATCTGTTGCACCATTGTACTGAATCCCATGCCAGTTTGCACATTTCCTGATAAATTTGCTCCGAGTTTTGAGTGAAGTTTTTCTCCAAGATGTGGACTTTGCCACTTTGGAACTTGGCCTGTGTACTGAATTGATTGGAGCATTCTGTTTAGTCTCCAAATGTACAACTCTCGGCATCAATATCTAGATTAAAGGATTATAACATGATTTTCATTGATGCATTTTTCTTATGGAAAAAATTGTGACAGATATAGTTATGAGTTTAAGTTGATGATTTTTCAGTTTTGATTGGGAAACTAAAGGAAAAGCTAGAAAATAAAAAATCCAATTATCTATTCAGTTAAAATCTACACCATTTGATCCTTCTATGCACTCCAACCTTTTAAGTATTCATGCAATATATTTATCAAACCCTTTTTCATATAAGTTTTGAGGCTTTATTAGTTAAAATTTATACCATAAAATCTACGTAACAAAATGTGCTGCTAGTATCAAATTTTTGTCTTCCATATACCACTCCCAATTTTGGGAATGTTTATTATATCGTTCGTCTCAAAAAATTATAATATTTAAAAATATCTTAATTAAATTAAATTATTATTATATTTAAAAAAATTACAAAAATATCAAAATATTTTTTTTTCATCATCTCAATCATTCAAATAAAACGATAAAATATTTTTATAATATAAATAACATAAATATAAATTATTTTATTCAATCGAATAGAATATAATATCACAAATTTGATAGTGGTGGTCCTCCAAACCTTTGGGAAAGGTTACATCTTTCACATCTGTTTACATTATCTTTGGACCTCCAATCCTCCACGAAGATACGAACGAAAAGAAAGAAAAAAGAGCAACAAACCCCGAATTTGAATCCTTTTCCTTTTCCATTATGAATCAGTCTTTTTGCTTGCTTCAGACCAAAACCCCCTCAATTTCTCCGATCTGCTCGCCGCCGCAATCAACTCGACTCCCACACTGTCTCCACCCTCCAAATGTACAATTCTCGGCAACAGCAGCATTACATCGACTTGCACGACGCCGACGCCTCCCGCCCCTTCTCAGATAATGCCGCCGCCGCCGCGGGCCCCGCCACCGGAAATGTGGATCGTGGGCTCTACAATGACCTCGTCGAGATCGTACCACTCATCCAGTCCCTCATTGTAATTGAGGCCTCTCTCTCTCACGTTCCGCTTTGTTTGAGGAATGAGTGCCAATGAATTGGTTTGTGTGTGTGATTGTAGGATCATAAAGGGAGCAGTTCGTTTACTAGGCGAGGATCGATTGCTTATACGAAGGCGCCTTCTAGGGATTCCTTGTCCAGAAAGGTGTGATTTCATTGTTCTTATGTTTGTGTTTTGGTGAAAGGTTAGGGTTTTGTGGTTGTTTGCTGTTGTGGTGAACAATGGTGTTTGCTTGGTATGGTTTGGATCAGAATGTGATTCGATTCGGGCGGTATGGGTTTTGAATTTGTAGTCACATTTGTGAAATAGATGCTCGCTAGAACCACATTTTGAAAGTGTTGAAGTTCCGATTGCCCTAAAGTTCTTAATTTTGTTTCGCGAGTCATGAATTAAGCAATGTTTCATGGGTCATATGAAGTAGAGTAGGGCGAGTAGCGTTTTCTGTGTAGCTGCTTGTTTGATTCAGCTTCTGATTTTGTCCTGACAAAACAATGGCACTGCATAGTGGTGGCTGCATCTTTTGTTGCACTGAAATTTGACTGATTGTTGGACAGCTAAGGCAACCTCGAATGCCAATAATGCACATATAGAATGTCCTGTGTCATTGTGATTATCTATTACCAATGGAACAGAGTGACTTGTTGCTCAATCTCATTAAATTGGTCATCGCTTTATGATTACCTTCATAGCCGTGAAGGTAGAAATAAGATAAGGATATTCGAGCTGAGAAGTGGGAGGCGAAAGACTGAGATTTCACGCACCAAGAGCCACCTCTTCTCATGACACTACTTCGACTCAAAGCTTGCTGTTTATCTTTTGTGACAGCAACTTGATTCAAGATCAAGAAATGGTATTAAACCTGCTAATGGTAGAAAGAGAGGTGACCAGATAGACAAAGACCTGAGCAAGAACTCTAATCTTACAGCAGATGGATCTGCTGATGCTAATTCGAATTCCGCTTCACCAGCAACTGTGGCTGCTGAAAAAGATAGAGAAGAATTGACTGCCTTGAGTAAGCAAGTTGAGAATCTTCAGCAGAAACTATTGGAAAAAGATGAACTCCTGAAAGAATCAGAGAACGATAAGAATCAGATGAGCTTGATGCAAGCAAAACTTGTCGAGCTAAAACGGTTAACTGCAGAAAAAAACATCTCTATTAAGTCTGCTCAGCACCAACTATCTGATGCCAAGGTACTTCACAGTTATTTTCATGCTGAATGATTGAAATATCTTCTAATTTATTTTTTACCCTGCTAGATATTTTTGTTTGTGCTTCATCGTTCACGCTTGTTCTCATTTCTGCGACGGATGTGCTTTTGCTAATGGCGCTTCTCAGTACTGTTGTCATTTCTTTTTTAAGGTATATGGTAAGTCTATTATCAATTTTGATTGCCAAATAGTGGATATAAATGATCGTTGATATCGATGTTTGAGATAGGTTCTTTGTGGTTTCGCTTTGATCTGTATTTGCTATCCCTGAGTTCTTCACTGGTTTTCGGTGTTACAGTAGCTGCTGTCCCTCAGTCAGTTGATTTCTTTACTTATACTGCGTTACTTTTTACTTAAAAGATAAAGTTAGCAGACAAACAAGCAGCACTTGAAAAGATACAGTGGGAAGCAATGATGTCTAACCAGAAGTGCGATCAACTCCAGGAAGAAATCACTTCTATGGAGAGCCATATTTCATCATATACGATGTTGCTTGAGGGCTTGTCGAAGGATAACCTTGCGCCAACTGCAGAAGAACATGGCTTTGCTCCATACGATATGGAACCTGCTCCGTATATAGTAAGTTCTTTGCCTCGCTCTGCTGTTCATTCTTATGACGCTCAAATACATGATTTAGATATATTAGAAGGCATTCTGTGACTAGCTTTCTTCCATCATTACTTCGTATAGCAATTTTGTATGAGGTGGATCTTTTCTTTGTAACTAGCATGTTAGCATTGATCCAATTGAATAGGAGAAAGGGCCATGAAGTAAAAATCGCCAACAATTCCTCTGTGTGTGTGTGTGTTTTGTCTTTCTTTCTTGAAATGCCAACAATTCCTGTGTTATTCTATTGGTTGCTCCAATGTACTCGACATCTTTTATACACTAGCTAGTATTGATCCAATCGAATTTACTTGGCTTGAGATTTTGCAAATAGGATGACATGGATGAGATAGAGATGCAGAAAATAGAGGCGGCAAGGGAAGCTTATGTTGCTGCCTTGGCTGTCGCAAAAGAAAAGTGTGACGAAGAATCGCTTGCAGCTGCAACCAGCCTAAGGTTGCATCTCCAGTCGCTTGTTTTTGGAATAAACGACGACAATGTGGAGGAAAGCTTTGAAGTTGATGCCACCTTGACTTCGTAGAACCAGGTTCTTTCGGTGAGAGCTTGAATTCAGCCAGCCTAACTTGTAACTTGTATGTGGTTCAGTGCTCTCTCTGGTTGAATTAACTTAATGTCTAATTTAACGGAAATGTGTGAAAATGTGCCCAATTCACCGTTTCTGTGTAATGTACCCCAAAATTACACTGTATGATGGGGGGATGTCTATGGTTCTGTCTCATTTGATGAGCATGAATTACTTGTATGGGGCTCCTGTTGTAAAATGGTGTGAATTATTCTTTTAATTAAATCTTTGAGATTTGAGTTTCTCAATTGTATTCCCTCCGTTTCAAAATTATCGTAACATTTTAACCTGACACGTGTGTCGATGCAAGTTTGACACGTATGCAACGACGATCAAACGTATTTTTTTGTATATTTATCATGATTGTGTTATGTATTTCAACCTAATATATGTTGCGAGATGATCAGACGTGATTTAATATAAAAACGATACTTATATTTATGTATATAGTATAACGTAAAATATGTATATGTTGTAAGAGTAGTTTTTATATAAATTTAGAACGGCTGATGTGGATGAATGAGAAAGTTATTGCAATCCTATTCGACGATGCGTAATTATTCAAGGAGTTTATTAGTTTTGTTGCCAAAGTACGACACAAATTTTGCGGTGCCGTATTGCGTGTTTTGCAGCTTGGTAGTAGCGATTTACTTGAATTATCTTGGTTCGATCAAATTCTGTTCCTGCGCCAATGCGCAACAAGCAGAAGTGGCATTGGAAGTGGGTACTAAACATGGAACTTGAATGTTCAGTCCGAGAAGAATTACAACTCCAATAGCAGGGGAAATCGATCTGATGTTGTTAGTGTTGAATGATGTTATCTAATAGATCCATGAGTTTGCATATAAAGACATTTGTACAATTAGTATGGTAAACCAGTGAAAACCATAGAATAAACTGGTGATTAATGTGCGAATGGTTTCTTATACTTGAACACGCAACAGCGTAGACAAATGCGTCGAAACTTATGCTTTCTGGGATGAAGACTCTGTGATCTTGGCCACGCAACCGGACTACCAACCAATTGCCATTGCATCCTGAAAGAAAATATGGAATTCAAGGAATTGCGTAAGAATGCACGTAAACCATTTAAGTCACCTTCAGAACTCGAGTGAGCCAAAGAGCAATGCTAGATGTCTGTCATATTTCAAATTGGTAGAATCCACCTTGTTCAAACTTACACAGGAAATGTGAAAGAACATGAGCTGCTGTCAGATTGATCCGAGTCTCTTCTTTCGGCCCCTTCAGTTTGTTCCTCATTCTCCTGGTTTTCTGTTTCCAGGTCGGCGTCGATTTCTAGTACCTCATGGAGTAGATCATCTTCCGCTAGTCCTCCTTCGTCCGATTGAGCACTCATATAAGGGCTCTCTTCATCATCACCCTGTCATTCGAGCATCAAGGTGAGATTTTTAGCTGACATTGAAAAAATCAGGAGCAGGAAACATAGAAACCAGAGAAACAGGTGACCATTTCTTTTTGCAAGAGACTGTCTCTCCTGTATGATTCTCGCGAATTTGTGCAGTCTTTGTCAAACAGATCAAATCTGAGCTGCTGATGGTAATCCGATAGACTCCAGCTACTTGGGTCCATGGGCCTAAGGCGGTACTCCAGTGGTGTATTTGAACATGTTGCATCTTCCAGGGGTCGATCACCGTCCCTTTGCATAAATAAATCATCTCTTTCCTTGAAGAAGCTGTCTCCTCCGTTTCTACAGCTTCTGGGACTGATATCCTTATGCTGATCGGCACAGGCACAACCAGAGGAAGTTTCTGCCTGGTCTAGGTCATGAATCTGCTCCATCGACAATGTGACAAAGACAAAAGAATTTGAAACAATGAAGACAATAACATTAAACGCTGGAATACTCAAAGGTGGGTTATGTTCATACTTCACATGCCACATAGTGACAACATCCATCCGACCTTTCTGGTTATGATTCATTTTGAAGCATGACATTCTGATTAGATGGTATCACTGTAACATGGTGTCAACACGTGAGCCTACAAACGTTGGTTACATTAACATACACGAGAAGTAAGAATCATGTACATTTGTAATCAACCTTGTGACTGATGATCCGCGGAGGATTCCCTTCCATCAACACATGAAACCTGCCGTCCTCTTCGAAACAGAACACTATGTAATCTTCATCCGCAAAGGGAGGCCAGTCGGTTTCATCAGCACAATCATTGATCGAACTACTACTCGATGACTGTTCCGAGCCAATCCTTACTCGTCTCTTTACCTTCCCTCTTCTGAATATCCCTGCATCTTTCGGTGACACGGGAGTTCCCCTACTACTGGCATCCGTCGAGGCATCCAGCTCTGTGGTTCGGATTTCTCCATGAGAATTTGACGACGATATTCTATTGTTTGTACCTTCTTCTGTGGATTTGTATGAACATTTACACATTGCAGAGAAGATAAAAGAATGGTACTGCATTTTGCAAGATCACAACAGTGTTTTAGGCTGGTAGATCTTTTGACCCTTTTTGGGTTTGTCAAATGAGAATCTTTGCTGCCAATTGGCACATGATGTGGTGGTCGGCATGTTCTCATTTTAGAAGAACATAGATCTTTCTCATCATTGAGCAATTCTCCAGTGAAGAAGAATCTATCTAGCTATCTGTTATTATATTTGTTATTGCAGTGCAGAAAATGTATACTATTAGCAAGAAGTGTTTTTAACTACTAAACATTTAGAAATGAAGATGTTTATTCGGGAATTTCGATAGACCTTATAATCACAGTGAAGTGTAACATGACCACAAAGACTTGGGAATTTTTATTGGGGCTTACTTGCAATGTTATCGAGAGGACCGAATCTAGATCGATATCTTGCCGAGTGAGTCCACACCCCCATGGCGTGCACGCCATTCGCGTTAAGCTTCTACGGTAGCAACGCATGAATACCTTGACAACAATCTAGGCATTTTCCTGGTTTGATTTGGAAGAGAATTACAGGAGATGCAATAAGGAAATGCAACTATTTCATTTATGAAAGGCCGCTCATTTTAGAAAATTTAAGGCTTGGACAGAACAGGCAGTTTTTGAATTTCAAAACTTGAGAACTTATGATCTTATTTTCCTTATTTGTCTGTCCATTTGATGCCCCAGAGGGCCAAAAGCCACGAAAAATTCAATTAGTCGATTCCTTAATGAAGGATTAATATAGATCAACAGCAGATATATTGCCTACTGAAGGATTAATATAGATTAATACTTCTAGCCGATTACATTAGGTGACTTTGCGATTAGTCGCAGCATCTAGATCTTCCCATACAAAAGCTGGCAAAATTATGGGAAATATGATAAAACTCGGGAAATATGCTTCTAACTTAATCCAGCTAACGCAAAATACGACTTACACTTAAGGATCAAAATAACAATTCAAGCAGCACGACAAGGCAACGCCTTGCAAACCAACGAGCTCTTCATCTCCATTGAAAGCTTCAAACACTCAGTCAGATCGACACCAACATCCGCAGCCACCCACTTGAAGTTCTGAAGCATTTGCGCAAGCCAGAGTTGCACGGTCACCAGACCGAGGGCCTTTCCAGGACAAACCCTCCTGCCAGCCCCAAACGGCGCCAACCTGAGGTCTGAACCCATGATCGAAACATCCTCCTCAATGAACCTCTCCGGCCTGAACTCATCCGGATCGGCCCAGATCTTCTCATCATGTGTGATAGCCCACATGTTGACCATGGCAGTTGTTCCAGCAGGGATGAAGTGGTGGCCCACATGGGTGTCGTGGACCGCGAGGCGGGCCCATGACAAGAGGGGTCCAGGTGGGTGCACCCTGAGGGTCTCCTTGACAACTGCACGGAGGTATGGGAGATGTGGTAGGTCAGAATCTGAGACTTGTTTGTTGGTCCCAACAACATTGTCAATCTCTGCCCGAACCTTCGCTTGTATGTCCTGGTGCAGCACCATCCTTGCTAGTATCCACTCCAGCAATATTGCCACTGTATCGGTCCCTCTGAATATCATTTCCTGCAATTTATATAACACAACTCATCATCTGCTCGTGACACGTTGTAACGAAAGGTTAAATTTCACTAACCACCGATACCATATATGGACCATAGATTGATGACTGTTATTTCAATGATAGGCAATGTGTAAGTTAGTATCAAGGTGGGCCAAGATAATAAGAATGGCATGCTGTGCTATCAAGTGATACGCCTACTGTCCTACATCAACGGAAATAAAGGCCCGAATAAAGCTGCTTTGACTTTTCCAAATATCGATCATCAGCAAACAAAAGCATTCAATGCGAAATTAAACCAGAAAACTAACAGGTAGTCTTCCATCATTATCATTATTAAGATAAGCACGCAATGGCTTTACTTTATGATGTGGTTATCCTAAGATCCTTAATCAACATCAGACCACAGCACACAATGAAATCATTTGCACATTTATCACATTGCCAGCAAGAACTTGAAACCAGAGTGTAGAGACCCAAAACAAAGATCTAGAAAGTACTATGGCAGAATCAGTACATATATACTCACATGAAGCAAACCACAAAATTTGACAAATCGATCAGAAACTCTAAAACTCCCAAAACACAAAAGGATTTCGTTAATAATTACATGTGACACATCATTGTATATGACAAGTATAATAAATCGAGAACATATAGGGTTCGCTTCCACCAATCTAACTCGTACGAATCTATATATATACAAGAACATTTTCTTTCTAAAACTCAAACAAACAGATAAAAAGACAAAAAATAGAATGAGAATGTAGAAGCAAGAATCATACCCAGAGCACAGCAATCATATCAGAGTCACTGAGCTTGTTCTCTCCATCTAAACCAAGCAACACATCAACAAAATCCTTCTCACTCTCATCGCCATTATTTATCATCTTCTCATTCATCATCTTCATCCTCTTCACCTTATGCTCTTCCACAATCTCCCCAACAAACATATTCACTCTCTCAACAAGCCCCTTACACCTCCTCCTCACACCCTGCAAATCAAACCACCCGATCACCGGAAAATGATCGGCCCAATTGAACGCTCCCAAAATCTCATACCCTTCGCTCACCAATCCTTCCAACTCGACTCCCTTTTCGCTCTTTTCATCAAACTCGTACATTTTTCCAAAAACGATTCTCATAACATTGTTCAACGACCCCAGATGCAACACCTTCCTCACCCCCACAACCCCATCCCTCCCCATCATTATCTCCACCTCTTTCAACATTTTAGCCCCGATCTCGGCCCGTATTCCCGAATAGGCCGAGACCCGTTTCGGAGAAAACAAATGGGTACTCGAAACTCGTCTCAGTCCTCTCCAATAATCGCCGTAGGGGGCAAACCCCATGGCGCGGTGGAAAAGGAGCCCGTAAGCGGATTCCTTGATCGGACGATCAGCGAAGCTGGGACTGGAGAGGATCTCCTTCGCCGTCTCGGGGTGGCTGGAGATGATGTACCGGGTCATCCCCACCGAGAAGGACATCAGAGAAACGGAACCGGCGATGGTGGCCGAGAGGGCCGCAAACACCCTGTGTGGGATCGATGAAGTAAAAACGAGGGCTAGGCCGAGTAAGGGCAGTCCTGTGGGGCCCGGGATAGCGCGGGTGGGGGTGGAGGAGTGGGAACGGCAGGCAAGGGACCAAGCGAGGCCGCCGGGATGGAGGAGGAGGAGGAGGAAGGGGATGAGGAGGAGGGAGAGGGAGAGGGAAATGGAGAGGGGCGAGATGGGGAGGAGGAGGTCTGTGGGTGACATTGGTGGTTGTTGTTCTGGTGGTCTGTGGGGTGAAAGAGATGGTGAAGGAGAGATGAGTGGGTTGGTGATGGAGGAGAAGAGTGTGAGATTGGGAGGTATATATAGAGGATAGGAGAGGGAGAAGAAGTGTGGATATGAAAATTGGAAATGGAAAAGGTACTCCTTACTTTCATTTTGATTCCATTTTTAAATAAAAATTTTGAATTTATATAAATTTTAATAAAAAAATAATAATCTATAATATTTATGAAAAGATAGAATAAAATATATTGTTTTTGATGAAATTGATTTATTTTTGTTTTATATTTTTTTAGATAAATCAAATAAAAAAACATTATCATCATGACGAGCAAGTTGTGATACGGTGATATTCTCAGGTGTACTCAAAACAAGTTTTCAAAATTTCAATTATTCAAACTTCAAAGTCTTATAAAAAAAAGAACGTTTTTCTGTTTGTATTCTTTGAGAAAAAGGTGGGATGCTGTGACTTGGGACTTGGGGGTCACTCAAGCAACGATAAACGTTTGCGATTACTACGATATGGATTCTGAAGAACTGTTTGACTGAAATCTCTTTTAGTTCTATTTCAGATTTCAACCTTCATCCTGGGAGACGACTTGCCTGTTTTAGTTCCGGACGGAGACATCAATTAAACCATAACATCAAGAATAAAACTTGACGTTTTCGATTGGCCATTTGGGCAAAACGAACCAAAACTCTGTCGTGATTAGTTCTAATATGATGAACTCTTACGAGATGTAGCGAACAAAATGACACTAGCTACAACTAATCAAGCTAAACTATTGTGAAGGTGATCATCATGGAAATGATGGAGAAAGAATCGAGTTGCGTTTACTTGTAAGTGCATTGATAAACCTTCACACAACAAGGATTGATTTGTTTTGGATAACTATGGTGGGGTTCGGAGTATGCTGGCGATGCGGATGCATAAGTTTGATGATCAAGTGGCACGGTGTTTTACTAAATTGTGATTATTTGTTGGCTTAGTGTTCTTTGTTTTTGTTTGTGACTTATGTTTTGGCCCACGTCCGTAAGCTTTGTATATGGATTGCCTGTTCTTGCCTTTTGGCAATTATTGTACCTTTGATTATATTAAAAAAAAAAAAACACATGCATAACGCGAGTACCAATATTATAAGTGCAATGATAAACAGTAAATAACTCATGCTCTTCTTGTGTTTTCTCATCATGCTTTTACACATTGTCATGGCTTAAACGACTTTGCATTTAAACGAGATTTTTGACATACACTACCTAGAAGTTCAAAACGTGGTGTATATTTTTCCACGTGATTAGAGTTAAAACGTTGAAGAAGCCCCAAGCATCTCAATACTAAGATATTATTTCCGTTTCATATTTTGATCCAAAATTTATATATGTATGGAATTTATACGGATTTTGAAAAAGAAAAAACATTTTTTTATGACAATGAAGTTTACTGCATCAATAAAAACAAAACCTAATGAATGTAATGCAACATATGAGATTAATTTAATTTTTTATTAAAAAATTACTTTATCAGTTCAAAATAAATTACGATAAATTATTAAATATATTCGTCACGCATAAGTTATAACGTTTTCATAATAGGCAGATTTTGGATACCTAAAATTCTATATTACCCCTACTTCATATCACATCATCTTCATAATCATTTCTTTTTTATTCTCCTCTCACTCACAATTTCACTTATTTTTTATTTCTAAAATCAAGGATATTCAAATAAAATCATCAAAAATCAATAATTTTTTAATAAGCGTATCAAATCAATTCACCATAATTTATATATAAGATTGAGAGGCTATCAAAACAAATTTTCATTAATTTTGGAAGGTGAAAACAAAACCGTACGAGGAATTGTGACGGTTAAGGCTATGCATAGCACAAGAGTTAATGTAGACGATAATCGTGAGAAAAAGAACACGGCGCACATTGATTTTGCAAGTGATCCACTGATTATCTGCCGCCTGACAATTACGTAGAGGAATGATCACATGATTAATTAAATGATCCGCTAATTATCTGCCGCCTGACAATTACGTAGAGGAATGATCCATTAATTAATCATTTCATGATTAATCGGAACTATGATCACATGAAAAGACGATAACATAGAGGAAATCCGACGTTTCTTATCAATAATCATCGAAATGTTGATTTAATAGGCTTCTAATGTTTGGTACGTTACACATGATGATGGATGGTACACCTCGTATTAAGGCTTCTAATGTCGTTTTCCCTTGAATTGACAAGGTTTTCGGTGATAGACCTCTCCAGAGTCCTATGACAAGGATTCGAATCCATAGGCCCTAGCGACAAATTAAATCAGTCCCTTTAAGGATCTCGTAACGAAAGGTCGCCACATTCATAGAGTAATTCCTACCTACACGAATTGTACAACGGTATTTTGTAACAATCCCAAATTAAAATGTACAACCTTGGGACGAACCCAAATTAAAATGCACTTACAACATAAAAATCTCAAGCTTTCAAATTAGCAGGATCAACAACTTTGTGAGTTTTTTTTTGTCAATCGGATAACTCAGCATATTAATGTTCTTTCCGTTTTATATTAATTGAAATAATATTTTTTATCGTCCTAAATAAATATTAAAAATTTTTTTATATAATTTTTTAATATTAAAAATATTAAATTAATCTCGACGTACACACAAACTTCTCCTTATATTAAATTTCACTATAATAATTTTTTTTTCATAATCCATAAAAATTAAATAAATATATAAAAATTTATATTAAATCAAAATAGTTTAATTAATATAATACGGAAGATTTATTTTAGTTTTACTGATATATACAGAGACAACAGATTTGATATGGTAAATCAAAAAAGTACTTGAATCTTTTAAAAGCTGATCCGTGATCAGCAAGGAAGGAATCAATAAATCAAATCAGAGTAAAACAAGGTGCTGCAGATAGCAGCTAGCCTAAACCTAAATCATAGGACATGCACAGTATCAAGTAGCTGCTGCAGCTACAGAAGCTGCAAGCGTAGCAGTAGCCAGTGGGTTTCTGATCAGCAAAGCTAGCATTTGCATTAGCTGGTTTTGTGCAGGCGTGGTTGTTGTGGTCAGAGAAGACCAACCTAGAGCCTTGCGAAGCAGCCGGAATTTTCAAAGCTTAGAAGATTTTTGGTCTTTACTGAGTGAGAGTACTCAATTCGTGTGACATTTTCTTTTAAAATCATTCTATCTAAATTAATTTTTTACTTATTTATTAATTTTTTTCATGAATATATCAAATTATTTTTATTTTACATCACGTCAATACATCATTAATATTTTTTTTCTCTCATATTTTATCTCTTTTGCTTAAATATTTATTCTAAATTCAACATATATATAAATATTTATATCGAATCAATCGATCAATAATAATAAACGCATTTCATGTGTTACATAGCTCTGGGAAAAGGCAAACCTTTGTTTGGAGGTCTTTGTTTGAATAATACTCCATGCTTCTCCCAAAACATATATATATATAAACATAAAAATTCATGAGTGTTAAATTTTATGAAAATAAATTATTTTGCATTTTTGGTTTTGTTTAGAAAAAAAAATCATAATAATAAGATGAGTTGATATGATAATAAACAAAACAGAAAAAGAAAACACATAGAGCTGTTATTAATTGGCAACAATAAAATCTTATTCAAATTATTTTGAATTTAAATTTCAAACATTATTTTATAAATTCTAATAAAAATTTGTTTGATATATGATGATTAAATTATTGCCATTGTCAATTAACAACAACTACATCTGCTTTCTTTTTCGTTATTCAAGTTATTGTATCTAATACTTCTTTCGTTTCATGAAACATACTCTTGTAATTGGGATATCTAAAAAAAACTATTTTCATATTTGAAAATTTTTGTTCACGAAAGTTACAAAAACACCCTCATTTTTTATTTACAGCAGCTGCTTTACAAGCCTACTAAACAAATATTGAGATTAAAATATTATCTAATGAACAAAATATAGAATATTGGAATTTGGAATGATGTGAGATTAGGGAGTAGTATCAAGCAAACTTTTATCACCATTGTGTATAAATCTTAATCGTCCTTTTATCACCTAGGAGCAATACACAATGTATCATGACCCGCAAAAAGTTGTTTTAACATTCTGAATTTTAACGATAGTCCAATTTTCTTGAAAGCCGGTGGCGAGAAGTTTAGGCTTCACTGACAGGAGATACGACGTTTTCGCAGCGTGGTGCACCTGACTGGATCTCTGAACTTGTTGAATTCAACTTTGAATCGACTTGTGAACCATAGACCATAGTAATATGATTTCCCACGATATGGAGAGAGCAAATCTCGCATACGTTTTGGGTGAGAGGATCAGGTCGTCCAGTCAAAGTGGTTGACAGTACTTGTGAACAAGACCCAGAAAAATGTGAACACAAGTCGCGTGGAAATGCAGCAGAGCAGGTATGGTATGCATGTAAAGCATGCTCCATTCCAGATTCACAGAATTATTTTTGAAAATCAAACCAGGAAAATAGACGACCTGGAAGAAGCAAATGGGCATGGAAAATTCACCGATTATGTAACGTATATACAGCCTGCGAGCACTTAGGGAGTGATTTCCATACGAGAGAGTAATCAGCAAGGTCTCCAGGCTAAAGCGACACGCTTTTGTTACTCTATGGCAACATGTCCCAGCCGTGGAACTCTTTCTCTAGATAACCAATCCTGCAACCAAAGCAGCGATTAAGCAAGGTTCAAAGTCCGTCCTGGGGATATAGTCCATTTCAAATGGAGAGATTGGATTCATCTTTGAAATTTCAGGAAAGCAAAACGGCATGCAAATTGAGACGCGCTCTTGTCCTTCCAATTTGGCATTCATCAACCAGTCCAGGATAAACATGCATTATTATCCCCTCTAGTTCCCAAAGCATCGAGTCAATGAGACAGAATCACTTCATCCTGCAGTGATTCTCGTTCATCATGTTGTGCCAAGTATCAGAGCCCGCTGCTTATAATATGGGCTCACCAGTAGAGTCATCAAACCAGGCAGAACATAACGACTTTGCCATACAACATACTAGTAGATCATCACCATCTTAATCCTACAATCGCAACCAGGAGAACCCAGCCTCATGAGAAGCTTAATCATTTGACAGCGGATCTAGGCAACATGTTTATATCCTATCTTACCATCTCATCTCAAGGCTTTCTTTGACGTGCCTTGACCAACTCACAACAAGCACACCCATTCTAGTAAAAAAACATTTGCATAGACTAATTGAGTACTAAGTCGACTAAAAGACCATCGGTTCACATTATAGAGCTCCATAGATAGGCGTAGTCATAAGATACTCACTTGGAAAACAACACTGAAAGTTTTAACTCTTATGCCTTTAAGAAACCTGTAGTCAATGAGAAGAACAGATGCATCTTACATGGCCGGTCGGTTCCCATATCTAAAACATATTGCACTAATTTGCCTCCAAGATAGGAGGCATAATCGAGTACTCAGGCAAGCACGCAGATTTGGTTACCCCACATACAAATTTGGATACCCACAAGGGCCCTATCAATATTCTCATTTATAACTCTTGTATCTATATAAATTCCGATGTGGATTTGTTATATTTCTTTATATTAAATATATAAAACATTATACTTTAAACATCAATTTCTCATTTACCATTTATGAGTTTTGAGAGTATTAATACACGTTTGTCTTTAATGAATGTAAATCACGTTAAGCTCAATTTCGTCTTTAAAATATGATAAAACTTGTTTAAAACACACTAAAAATCCAATTACAAATGCAAATTTCTCTGCTAGAAATCCTTTTGGCCATTTCCACAGACGCAGTCATTGATATCCTCTCTGTTACCAGTTACCAGATTTGTATTGGGATTGAATTACACAGTCTAACCGAATAACAGATATTTCCCTGCCAGGACTAACCAACTACAAGTACATGGATGAACTCTTCCTCATCGCCTTGAATTATAGCCCTTAAAACTTGCAGAACAGGTGATTGATTCACCCGCTTTGCAATCCAAACCGTGGAGTTGGTTGCAAATAACCGCTTATACATTTGAAATTTAATTAATATGAATGTTTCTTGCGAATCACATTTATAAACGACGAAACCCTACATTAGATGATTTACGATGATACGGAAACCCTAGCTAAACATAACAGAACTCTTCATCGTGAATCGAATAAGGAAAATGCTCGAACGACAAAACCCTAAACATCCCAGAAAGTATCCATTCAATACAAGACAGAACATGCCCGAGAATTGAACTGAAGGAGGACCATACAAGATGAGAAAATACGGATCAATAACATGGGCAAGAAAGAAAATGAAAATGATGAAGATGATTACTCGGAGAATTGATGGAGCCACGCAGCAGACTATCGAATTGGATGAAGAAGTGGGGATTGAACCTAATCAAATCAAATTATTGTGAGTGGGGAAATGAGGTCAACACGAACAACTGCAGCGAATGCGAGTGAGAATGACTGAGAGGTTTCTGGGATCTATCCAACTTTCACTTCATGAATTTTTTTTTTCTTTGACAATGATGCAGAGATATTTATTGATCCTTAATTTAATACAAGTCGCACTGATGCAGAGATTTTGTTGGACAAGTTACATAGTTTTGAGTTCTTGTACATACTGTTCTTGATGAAACATCTCCTGGGAGTCACAAATGATTTATCAAACTCATTGCAGAGGAGGGATCAAGATCTGGTAAATGCTCTTACTCTTGTGAACGTTGCGAAGATTCGATTGTAAGACATGAGATGTAATGATTTCGATGAATTATTGAAAGAAGTATTTGACTTTTGTTTAAAGCAAGAAATAGAAACCCCAAACATGGAAGATAATTATGTTCAGGTTGGAAAATCACGACGTCGAGTTGAAACACTCACGAATTATCATTGTTATAAGGTTGAATTGTTTTGTTCCGTGATTGATTCTCAATTAGTTTAGTTGAATGATCGCTTTGATAATGTCAACACATAGCTGATGCGGTCCATTGCTTGTCTTGATCCTTGAAATTCATTCTTTGCTTTTGACAATAATAGATTGATTGAATTAGCTAAATTTTATCCATCCGAGTTTGATGTACAAAGAGACATGTGGTTGCTTGATAATCAACTCAACAATTTTTTTGCTTGATATGAGATCGAAAGCAGGTTTCAGTAATTTGAAATGAGTCGGAGAACTTGCTCAGAAGATGGTCGAGAAAGGAAATGATATAAGCTATCCGTTGGTCTATTTGATAGTGAAGTTAGTATTTATATTGCCCGTTGCAACTGCTACAGTTGAAGGAGCATTTTCTACCATGAAGATTGTGCAGACAATACTTAGAAACTGAATGGGAGATGATTTTTTGAACGCTTGACACGATCAAGGATATCGTTATCATCAAACACTATCAAAATATGAAATGTTGAAGAATTAATTGTAGTTCATTTATGTTTTCCGATGGATAATTGCTCCTTTATGTAATTTTTTTTTACCATGTTATCACTACTGACATTATTTTGTGTAATGTCTGAGTTTGTGGTTTTTTTTACTAATGCATTAGTAGCAACACGGATGAAAAATCCTGGGTCCGTCATCACTGATGGCGTCTGGTGGGTGTATTGTGGAAGAGAAAGATGAATGCAGCTGAGGAATCGATGATTTGTAAAAGTTACATTATGTCAGTGTTCTTTGATTCGAGCTCCTGTTGATATTTCTCATGGGCCACGGCATGGCTTGCGGTCGGGGTTTGTATGTTTAACTCCCCTCGCATTTATCTGTTTGAGTTATCGTTTTTGCTCATTTTCTATTGTGTGCAACTATTGAATTCGATTTGGGAAGTAGTTATTTTTCCGAAGTCAAAAAAGAACTGAAAAAAAGATTTCCTTTTTTTTTCCCTCTCTTTTTGTCTATGTCTTGCGTCTTTTCTTTTTTTTGGTTTTTTTTTTGTTTAGTATACGGTGGTAAGTTTTTTTAGAAGATACTATTCGTTCCGTACATTCAAATTATAACAATTTGATTAGATATTTTTTTTGTGAAAAAAATTATTAAATACAAAAAATTATAATTTGAATAAAATATCCAAAAAAATTATAATTTAAATAAAACGGATGAAGTAAAACTTACGTGGGTGTTAAAATGTCACATGTCACGATGAAGATAGTTTGGATAGTTGGCTTTTGGTTTGTTGAGATATTGTGAAATGGATATTGAAAGGAATTTATCTTCACTATGTATCATGTTCATTCTATCGAGAAATGAACATTTTTTTCATAGAAAAACGAAAAAGGGGAAGATGTGTAGACATGTGAATGATATCAAGATTGTAATGATCTCTCAAAGTTTACTCATTGCACACAACAATCCATGTATTTCAATTTTACCCATTATGTTGAGACTTCTTACACAAGATTATATCGTCAATGATTACCTTGTTTCTTTTCTTTTAAAGTATTACTAGGTCTGTTCCAATTTGTTTGTAATTACTTGACATGTCACGTAGTTTTTATGTGTGTGCCGAATTTGTTTAGAACTTGATGAAAAAAGATAATTTTTTTTACAGATAGTGAGATGTAAGTAAGGTTTAGAAAAGAGAATAAGAAAATAGGAATAAAAAGATGATGTGATAATTTAATTAAAATAATATAACTTGATTATTAAATAAGCAAAGAATACAAGTGTTATATACATCATAATAAAAAAATATTATAATTAAATTAAAACAAGAAATAGAATGATTTTTGGTACTTGATGTTTGAGATTTGGTAATAAGATGCTTTATATCATGATGAATTTTTATGTCTTTCATCCAAAAAATCACAATACGGTAAAAATATATCTTTGACCTAGAACATCTGATGAGATGCATGAAGTGTGCAACTAGGTTTGACCGACACAGCACGACACCAAATCAACCAACAAAAGTACAGTACATACAATCCCACGAAACACAGAACATACATAAATGCCTCAACCAATAACATCATCGAAAACCCAAAACCCATGGAATTTCCCTTTGAAGTTCTCTGCTTGTATCCACTTTGCACTCCTCAAACGACGTCGTTTCGCCTTCTCTTTCCTTTTCTTCTTCCCCCTCTCTTCTCATTCTTCTCTTCAATTCAGCCCACGGATTTGCCGCCATCGCCGCACAAATCAATCGGAAATCTTCGCCGATTCAGGTAAATCAATCGAATCCGGTCTCTTGATTCGTCCCGTTCGATTTTGTTTCGATTCATTTTATTTTTTGCGTGTTCTGCTTCGGGAGAATTAGAATCTCAATTGGCCGGATCTGTTGATTCTTCGCTGAATAATCTGCGTCGGTGATTCTCGGAGAAGGGGACGTTCTGATGGGTGATCGGAGATTTTGGGATTTCGGTGTAGAGATATATGGCATAGTAAAAACGAGTATGATTCGCATTTAAGAAACAGTGTCTATGTTTATGTACGTCCCACCCTTTTAGACCGTGTCCATGACATGAATATCTATGTTGTTGTGTTGTTTTCGTAGTCATGTGTTGTGTATGCATGATACACATGCAAGTTTGTGTGTGGATTAGCAAGAGTTGATAGTCCATAAAATAGATGGTGGGTTTTTTCAAATTAGAGTGTTATAAAGTAAGAGAGAAGTACTGAACACCTTATTCCTAAACTGATATCGAGATCCTTTTTCTAAAGGAAATCCCGAAGGATTTCCTTTTTGTCAACCGAATAACCCGCAAACCCAAACCTGGAGGAGAACCTTTTAAACCAGCTTTCTCTGACGGGCTCACCACCAAAAAGTAGCTCCGTACTAAACAAGTTTTGATCCTTTGATCTCTCCTCTTTTGAAGGAATTGGTTGAGCGGCTTACCATGTGGGGTGTGGATGATTCCCCGATATCGAGATTGTTAGATCTCTTTAGTTTGACATATCACATATATAGGTTCGGTTCGCATGTGGGATAGCAGTTTATTCACTTTACGTTTACTAAATGTGGTTATGAGTAATTTTGGGTTGATGGGTTGGAGTTGGGGTTTTGGGAAAGACATAGTTTGGTGCGCAGAGAAATATGTGAGCCGTTTTCATATGTTTTTAGTAGTGTTACTACAGTTGGGTGCCTCTCCCTATTAGGCATGCAGGGGTTCTCTTGATTTAGAATGTGTTGTGCGTTTCTTTCCATCTGACTTGCTGGTTTGTTAGTGAAACTTTTCATTTTTCGGGTTCGGAGAATCTACTGCCTTATACTCGCCTGTATTTCCTGTGTAGATGTTTAGGATGGATTGACATTATATTCGATAATTTCTTTGTCATGTTAGTACATTGGCTCTGAGTTTCTTTCCTTGAAAGCGAATTATGTTCTGGTGATCGAATTGCTAGCTTTATTTTTTTCATTGCATCTCTCTGTTGTGCTGCATTCTTCCTCTGATGTTGGAGATATCTGATTTGAATAATTTTTCCAGCTTCCTGGGATTGCAATTACTAATTATCAGTTAGAAGGCTCTGTTGGCTTTTGGGTTCAGCTTGTCAGACGGTTTAGACAACGGCGTGCTGCAGATAATTTCCCTGTGAAGAAAGAATTACTTGAAAAATTATCTGATGTTAGTGCTATTTCCAGATGGAGCAAACAATCCTAGACCCGGAAACAAGTGATCCTTTGGAGGGGAAGAGTTCAAAGGAGCAGAGGCTAGATGTCACTGCAAGTGTTGATTCTAACAATGATCCTGTCCAAAATTCTGTTTTTGTGAAAATGAACACTTCCATAGATGTCCCAGTGAAGAAGGATGAAGAAGGGTTGTTGTCTAGCAGTAATGGCAAATTAAGTGATAAATCCGAAGCTCCTTTTGATGCTTCTGGACTCGAAGCTTCTAATAATTATTCAGATGCAACGAGCTTGGATACATGCACAAGTGAAGCTGATTCAAATAAACCTAATAGTCCTGAGATGGTTAACACAACTTTAGATGGAAGCTGTGTAACTGAGACTAAGGAAATTGAAGCATTAGAAGAATTGGATCTATGTGGTAAGAAACGGAAAAGGGGATCAGTGTGTAACCCAAATCCCCCTGAGGCAATGGACACCTTATTAGATGCTAGTACTCCTTTGACATGTCATGATGCAGCACCTATGCCAGAATACAATGAGAATGTGGATGGCATGGAAGTCACAGTGAAAGACAATTCTTCAAATGGCACATCAGGTGGCGGTATGTTGAATGGATGTGTTCATGATTCTAACTCATCCGCAGAAATTAATGTCCCGGTTTCTGATTGTGGTTCATGCCCTGTGGAAAATGAGTTGAGTGAATCCTCAACTGGGACCAAGGAAGACAAAATTTCTGATGAGGTGTCTGTAAATGATAAATGTTGTACGAGTGTGGAGAAGGTTACAGAGGTTTCTGCAGTTTCGACCACCATGGAGGCTATAGAGAAGCAGGAAAAACCATCTCATATGTTGGCATCTGCCTTGAAGCCTGATTCAAGCTCGAGGAAAAAGCTTCTTATTCTTGACATAAATGGGTTGCTTGTAGATATTGTTCCAACGTTCTCTGAGGAATTTACGCCTGATACAACCATATCTGGGAAGGCCGGTGAGAATTGATTCCCTTGTACTATCTTGTTTTATTAGAAGTTTCATTGTCTCACATTTACAAGTTTTCATGGTTACTATTTGTTTCTGATGCAGTTTTTAAAAGGCCGCACTGTGATGATTTCCTTCAATTCTGCTTTGAAAAATTCGAAGTTGGTATCTGGTCGTCTAGAACCAGGTACCCTTTTCCCTTTTTTACCATTCATGAATCATTTTGACATTTGTGGAAAGCTCATATGCTATATCCTTGTTGAATTTGCTGGCTCTTGGTTTGCTTCAGCCTCGCATTGTAATGCTTTGGTGTTTATATTTGAATGCTTGTTGTGTCTGGTTAGTTAAGTGAAGGATTTGTCTCTACAAAGCTAGAGTAGGCAACACTTGATAACATCCATAAAAGAAAACTTTCATCTTCTCCCATTGATATGTGTGTTAATTGCTTTATCGTGCGACTCACTTCTTTTAATCGTTTATCACAGGAAGAATGTGGAATTGGTTATTGACTTTCTTCTGGGGGCCAACAAAGAAAAATTGCTGTTCTGTTGGGTAAGGAATTCTTTTCTGTCGGTTTTCTCTGAAGCGAATGATGTGTAGCTTCTAAAAATAATGTAGACAATGGCAGTGTTGATTATTGAGTTAGTTATGGAGGTAGCTTATTCAGGGTTTCTCTCTTTTCGCAGGATCAATCCCACTGCACAGAGACCGGATACAACACGATTCATAATCAGGACAAGCCCCTGCTCCTGAAAGAAATCAGAAAGTTATGGAACAAGGAGGGGCGAGATCTCCCCTGGGAAAGGGGAGATTATAACGAATCCAATACATTGTTATTGGATGATTCTCCGTACAAAGGATTGCGTAATCCTGTAAGTACTTGTAGGTTGCTGGAATACTTATGATTCATTTCTTTTCGTTTCCCTTTCAACATCTTGTTGTGTCGCTCTGATGCCTAATGCATTCATTACTCTTCTTCTAAACAGCCATACACAGCCATTTATCCGTATCCATATGAATACCGAGACGTCAAGGATAGATCCTTAGGTTAGTTGTTACACATTGTCTCTCACTTTACTATCTTGTTTTGCTCGCTTGAATTGGTGATAGATTAACATGTTGTAGCATTGGGTCTCATGGCAGGGCCTACAGGTGATCTTCCCATATACCTCGAAAGATTAGCACGTGCGGACGACGTTCAGTCTTTTGTCCGGGCTAATCCATTTGCTCAGAGGCCTGTCACAAGGACCAGCTTGTCATGGCCTTTTTACTCCAAGATTGCTGGAGGATACGAATACGGACAACAAAGCCCCATCGCTGGAGCTCCTATGGCCTTGCAACCGCAGCCATGGCATGACGCCAGGGGAAAACAACAAAGCCGCATGGTTAGAGCCCCTATGCCCGTTTATTCGCAGCCATGGCATGATGCCAGGAGAACATACCAAAGCCACATTGCTGGAGCTCCTGTACCCGTGCAGCTGCATCCATGGCATGATAACAGGAGAACACAACAAAGCGATTTTAGAGCTCCTATGCCCATGCAATCACAGCCATGGCATGACGCGAGGAGAACGGGGAAACATGATTCTTATCACAGTTTTTGAAGATCATGTATATTAAAGAGAATGTGGTTCGTCCATGATATGGATATGGCGGAGGAATCCTTGTCTTGTTTCTCGACATTGATTCATCTTGTTTCTCCATTCAGACATCAACAGCCTAATATAACATGTACGTCGATGATATGATATGAGATGCATTGAGGTTGAGGATTGATACATATGGGTGGTAGGAGGTCGTGTTAAACAACACAGGTTGTTTAAGGTATTGATTTCGATACATGGGATTTAGAAGAGAGAGGGGATATGGGAACATAGTTGTCTGCATTTTGTGAGCCTTGTTTATTGGTAGGTTTAAGCGGTTGTCTTGTTTGTGTCCCGTGTGATTTTTTTTTGTTGGAATTGTGTCCATTGTAGCGTAGTTGTTATGTAGCTGTTCGGTTGTGGTGGTAAACCCAATTATCAAAAAAAAAAAAAAAAAAAAAGCATGTATGTTTCTTGATCATTGCTGAACATAAGATATCTTATGCATCTTATATGCCGAAAACTCGAAATGGGTTAGTTGGAATGATGTTTTTATAAATCACAGTTTCATCCAATGATAATCATGTTCTTCATCTAGGAAAATTAGAGGATGAAGCGTGTTGAAGGGTTCGAAAAACTGGGTAATTTGTACACGATGCATGTGAAATGACTATAGCGATATAGCTTATTATACACTATTGTGGATTATTATGGATGAAGTTCCATTATTCTTGATTTATTGGTAATCGCCGTGACTGGATCATCCAATAATATAATTATTGTAGGGGACCTTAATAGAAAGAACAAAGGAAATGCTTACCTTTGAATTTAACACTGAGGAATCTCATCTCATCCTCCTTTTTCAGATTAAAAGGCTGTGCGTTAAGCTTCTAAAGAAAAGGGACCTTCAAATTTAGGCCAGTTTCGTCAAAGGAACTGAAACTCCTTTGTTATAATACAGTATAACTATCCACAATAAAAAGCGTATCAAGAATGTCCAAACATATTAGAAGACCCGAACTCAACGTGAAGGATTTTATGTGTCGAAACGTGCTAACCTGCAAACTGGATGTGCAAAAATGATCAAACCTCAAATCTTTATAGTATATCATGTCACCACTAGATCATGTAAGCTGTATAATAAATAGTACAAGGAGAAGTATACAATGGAAAACTGTGGTACGTATTTCGTACCTAAGTGTCGTCCACTCGGATTTGTTCCTTGACATTCGGCTTTAGCCACATTTGATTGAATCGAAGCGTAGTGCTTGTAATACCATCGATGAGCTCGTCCATGCATCAATTCTTCAAGCTATAATTCCATATTGAGCAAGTATCATAAAACTTACACTTCTCCATCTGTATATCTAAGAGCCATTATCCTTGCCATTGCTTTCATCATTCGAAGGCAACCCGGAGTTCATGTTAAATGGAAATGATTTCAAGATCGTGCTACCCGGAGAAACAGAACTCGACAACTGATGAAACTGCAGGTTACTGTGTAGGATATCGTTCTCCATGTGCGTCTGAGTATTGCCATATGGAGGAAACATTGAGGACGGGTACAAGTATAGCTGAGATCCTGGTGGAACCATACTCGAAGATGGCATAATTTGCACACTATTGTGGTTACCATTGTTGTTGTCGTTATGGTCATGGTCGGCACGATCCTGATCAGGAGGCAATGTCATCGCAAGGCTGCCATATTGCGACAAGGCTGCACCCGAAGGATCCCATTGATAATAGTTAGGCATGGAATTGCTTCCTAGTAAGCCAGAGAGAAAAGTGTTGCCACCATTCATAGGGAAGAAGTTTTGTGCCGAAACTTGTGCATCAGTATCAACACCAGCACGACGATCATTTTGGTATTGCAAACCGTCGTCCTCATCATTTGATTTTTGCTTCTTCGATGCATCATCCTTCATGATGGACAAGTTAGCATCCAAGAAAGGTGCAAGCGAAGAATGATGATTATGAGTTGCATAGTTTGATTCAAGCATGGCTTGATGAAACTGATCAAAGCTTCCTAGAGGGATCTGTAGGGGAGGGAGCTTGTCGATGTCAAGCTTGGTGGCATCGAGTAACCAATCGACCACCTTGCTTGGCTGGCTGAGCCCGAGCCTATCTTGTAGATCATATAATTGAATAGCAGTTGGTACGGAGAGCCTTATCCTACGATCTCTCAGTCCGCGGATGGTGCAAACCTTGCTATGCCGGTCTTTGCCACCAAAGGCACGAGACACACGAACAATCCTTGGATTCTTGAACCCTGACCATTGTCTCGATGAGATGGTCGTGGAAGACGCCTTTGTGTACTTCCCATTCGATATGGCTGCTCCAGTGTCACTACCCTCGAGCTTCGCGTGCGTGTCTTTGTCTCTTGTTGCAGTGTTCATTGTCATCATCTCTAATTTCCAGGCAACGTAACAAGAATTAATTCAGTGACATGAATCATATGATACATCATCCATTAACCTAATATTGTTGCAAATATGATTGTTTCCATGGTAAAAAAATATTAGGTTGCTCAATTGCTGTAATCAATCATCAAGAAATATACTATTGGCGAAAAAATTGTTACAAATGTAATGCTTATGATCTAACAAAATTCGAGATCTTATCTATGGATAGGGATACACAAGTCATGCATAACACTTTTTCTCATCGTCAACCTGGTTCTAGCTAGTTGAATTCTAGCAATTCAAGATAGGTGTAATTAAAGTGTGTTAGCTTAGGCATCGATTTTTCGACACCCGAATCTAGCATCATTTTGTTCAAGATCTGGGATTAGGGTTTGTGAGAAGAAGTAGATTCAACCAAAAAACGTCTAACAAAATTCACCAAGAAAATAAAGAATATTTTCGAAAGAACTATAAACTGAACTCTTATGTGTAACTTGTTTTCCAATTTTCATGTTGATGCAAATCAAAGGGCAAGAAAGCAAGCAAGCTAGCAAGCTTACCTGATGAACTTAGTTGAGCATCATGATAACAGTTTGGACCTTGTTATCCATCCTTCGTCGGAGCAGCTCCTCCTCTTCTTGCGACCGAATATCCTGAACTGAACCTTCAGCTAGATCGAAAAATACATACAATCAGATTCTTTCTTATTGATGTAGGAGAAACTAGATATTCTTGATGAGTTTCGTGCAAGGCAGAGCGAGACGAATCAGATCTCGCTCTCAAAGAAAAAAAAAATGAAGCTGAAAGATAGTATTATGCAGCAGTTTTGCCTTTGAAAGAGAACAGCAGCAGCAAAGGCTTAGCTAGCTACAACAGCTACTGTTGAGATCAAAGGGGAAAGGAAGATGCTCAAAACATAGAGATAAAAGGGAAATTCAAAGGAATGGATCCCTGCCTATCCATGTGGCACACGTGAACGTCCACACGTCGATTCGATTCAATAGTACTTGTCGCTAATTAAGAACGATTTTACTAACTACTGAAATTAGTTCGTTAAAAGAATTATACAAAGACTGTTAAAAACTGTTCCATTCCAGAAATGCAAGAAACTGAAACCAGTGAGCAAATGCTATTAAGCTATACAGGAAAATTTAAGATTTCAGTAAAACATATAAAATGTAAGTTATTAGTATAAGGAAACAGTCCAGTGGGGTTAGCTCAATATTAAACCGTTCCTTTTCTAACCGTGAGATCAGGGTTCGACAGTCGAGAATATCAACAAACAACCTCTCTATACGAAAATAGACATAAGGTCTGTGTATATCACCGTCTTATAGAGATGTCATTCCAGAAATGCAAGAAACTGAAACCCAATTCACTAACTACACTTGTGACAAGTAGATCGATCCTAGCAAACTTCAACCTCTCGTTCTGGTACAAAAGCACCTCATGGTAGAGTTTCAAGAGAAAAAAAAAAGCCTTTTTCAGCATAAACACGGGGGAATCACAATAGTTATGCTGCAATGTGGTTTTTAATGAGCATGCTCGATAACTCGTTTTCGTTTGTTATATTTTAATTAGTATTTTTCCCTATATTTTATTTGGTTGGAACACTTAGCTTAGACTAGCTAGCAATTAGTACTAATATAAGATGCATGTACTGTGTGGTAAGAGAAAATTAAAGACGAAGGCTGAGCTGCAATATTGGGGACCAACCTATATCTATGCCCTGCACTTATACATAGCAAGCGATTAACTGAATTATTAATAAACTGATTAAGATTGTGTTTAGTTTCATCATAGATTCCGATTTGAATTAATCTGCCTATTTAGCTACCTCTATGATTTCATAGATCGATAAATACAGGGGTGTTAGAACATATAAATATGTATCCTAAGCAAAAGCAAACTATGCTTGCCAATAGATACAGATTCTTAAGGTTGAGTTTCCAAAATATCCCAGAAAGATACAAATATTTTCCTATCGAGCATACTTATCCTTGAATCTCCAGCTGATGTTTTGTATAAATCCTAGCTAGCTTGGAAACAACACAGGTATCCCACATCTCATAACCTTAATATAATGCTTAAAGATTGTCGGGATGCTTAACCTCGACATCGATCCAACGCACCTTGGAAGCACAACAAGAACAAACCCTAATGATTCCAGATGTTGCAAACCATAAGTATATATAATGATCCGAACAGTACTGCTTTGTCTCTTGATCAGCTGCCTCGACTATCCGATTCCTAAAAATAATGATACCATAAGCTTGGATGCTGTCTCACATATTAACTTTGGATTAATTGGCTGATGAGCTTTGTTAGTTGTACAAGTAGAGAGGAGCTCGCAGGTACTGTAGAGTGCATGCATGGAAGTGTAGAGTACTGTAGAGTGTAGAGTATGGACCATGCTGAGGTGGGTGATGGTGCCTTCTCCTAAAACATTCCGCTTTCATGGTGCGGTGCATCCCATTGCATACTGGACCGCTCCTCTTGTCCTCTCTTTTTCCACGTACGGACCGATCAATACGATCGATCCATGGACGATAGTGTCTTAATTTGTTGTTTATATTCAAACTATGACTTATATATAAGCTATCTTAAACCAAATCTTAGAATCAAACGTGATACCGATAGCTATGACAGAGAGAGCGGTAGGGACTTCTGGGGGTATTTTGCTTGATTAATCGAAATGGGACGAAGGGCGGTTTATCCAAAAAGGCTTTCAATAATACAGGATATAAAAATATAGTAATCAAAGAAAAAAAAAAATATACTCATATAATCCCGTCAAATATAAGATGTGGGAAAACACTTCTATAAGGCAGGGTGATATACTCGATGATATACGCGGTCAAACCTCTGAGCTGAAGGTTTTGAGGAAAACGACGTATCACTGACACAACTCTTCTAGACATAAAAATGCAGTACTCAACTTAAGAAAAAAGGAGTTCAAGGAAACTTAGAAAGGCTCTAATCTCATTATCGATAGAATTGATCTCGAACTGGAGCTAGCTCGCCTGTATACATTTTTCTTGGACTTTCAATGGTGGGCGATGATGCCATGATGGATTATGAAGTGTCCCAAAATACACATGCGGGAAGAGATGTGACCCAAGATTAAGAGAAAAAATGTTGTAACAAGAACTTTTGGCAACATCAAATTACAAATGGATATCAAGACTTAGAAGAGAAGAGTACAATAAGAAAACTAATTCAAACTTATTTCATTCAAAGTCGAAGTGGGTTAACCCAGGTCATAACCACAAAACATAGATGAGGAGAAAGAGGGTTTTGGTGGTGGTGGTGGCAGCAACCACCGAGGCAGTAGATGGTGGATCCGGCAACGGCGGTGACTGAGAAGTAATTATGGCCCCGAGATCAGAGACAGATAGGCAGACACAGCTGCACATACAGTGTACGTTAGTTTGCTTCTTCTGGTGTAGCAATTCAGGACTATCAATAACAAACTGCCGTCCTCTCTCTGCTGCTGGTCCTTCAGAAAATGACCTCGCTTCCCTGCTTTTTTTAAAGGTCCCTTTAACTAGCAAGTTTTCTACCCTCACTTGCCATTTGTTCATTTTCTCTTCTCCAGGGCTTCTCTCTTCTATCTTAAACGCACACCTTTCAGAAGGAGGGAGGTAGCCAGGGAGGGGTAAATCCCACATAACCCATTTTCAGGTCAACTTATATGGTTAAATAACCAGGGCGCGGTCTCAAAACTCCTAAACCAACTACTAGATATCCAGACTACTATACGAAGAGAAGCTTCAATCGAGTTTCCAACAAAACATCTATCTTGGATGTCACCTAAAATCATAGGGTTTTTAATTTGTCTAGATGGTATATTAATTGAGGTAACTAAATAAAACTGAACTAAAACACAGAATAATCAAGGTCAAGGTGGCTAAAAGCCTAGAACACATCAATCCCGAGAGAAAATTAGTATTCAAAATAAGCTTTCACCACGAGCCCAGCAAAAAAAAAAAAAAAGTGATGAAAATGGCATGAGAGAAGGTGGAGATTACCTGCCTGCACAAGAAGATTAGCACCCACGACAGTCGACAGTTACAACATCGACCATTTCCCTGATCCTCTATATAGCGCACGTTAGTCCCAGGGTACACATTTTTATGCAAAAGGTCCATGACTGTACAAAGAATGAAGCTAAAGCAGTTAAGATGCGTAGGAGATAAATTGAGCTTGAGTTCTCGCGCTTTCAAGGTAAATGAACCAAAAACGAAAGCACCATATTTGGCTTGCTTAGACTAAATCACGGCAATCACACTTCCATGAAGCCATGGGGAAAAGTTTGATGAGACAACAAAGATCACCACCAATACAAAACGACAACAAAATTTTTTTCGATCGACAAGGTCTGAAAAGGGTTTAATCTACGACTACGTAGTCTTATCCCTACCCCAAAACAAGATTGTTTCTCAAACTAAAGTTGTTACATCCATGTAATATTGGACCACTCTTTCTTATCCTATCAAATGTAACTCAAATATTCATTGAACCTTTTCGACTTGTTCGTGACAGAGAGATTAGGGTTTTCAAATTCATCACTGGCTTACAATAAATACACAACTCAAGACCACATCGAACCCCAAAAAGATCAGAAATCAACTTACTAGTCTGAACCCGAGATAATTTTGAGTTCATGGAGACGAGAATCGTTGTCGGCGAGAGAGGACCGGGTCGGGTCCGACGATCCTCTGGGTGATGAGGAATGCGAGTCGATGAGGAAGTTCCATCGGCGACGCCTACGATTGGGCCCACCAGCGAAGGAGAGGAGTCGCCGTCTGATTTCCTGCGATTGGTGGTTGGCGGCGATATTGTGATCATTGTCGCATCCTTCGAGGAAGGTTTTTCAATTTCAATTATATTAATCGTCATGATTAAAAAAATGTACTAATCATAACACTTGTAATCAGAAGTTTATTCAGTTGCTTTAACCAATAATAATGTTCGTGTTATTGGGCTGACAGTCAAGTAAACTCTCTAAGATCATATCGTATAATATCAATGTCATTTTACACGTTCCTCCTGATACGTATTACGTATAGACCATTACTTATAAACTACTAACATTATAATTGAAAAAAATGAACCAAAATTTTTTTCAGATCATTGTGATTATTGATCTAAATTGAGATTTTTTTTCCCAATAGGTTTATTCATTTACAAGAGAGTGCACAAAACTGATGGTTTATGTCTAGTGAATTGCTGATTACAGTATTTTTCCTATGAATTATTCACCGGCATATCCTTTTTCTGGTTCCTTACCTGGATCTTTGAAAATACTACTTATAAAATTTCTCCTATCTTTTTGGGTTTTTTTTTTTCTCTTTAGGAGTGATATCTGCTTGAACTTGATTCATAATAGCAGGAGATTTTTTTTCTCTGCCCTGATAAAACGGTGGAATATTCTGTAATCTGTAACAAATTTGATGCTTTAAAACAGAAAACACAACTACTATAAAATACTTCACCCTCCCTTTTCACTTATCAATCCACTAAAACGTTCTCAGCAGCCATGAAGACCCTCTGTAAGCATTCCCTCTTGATGATTCCTTGATTGATTCGACGATAAACTTACTTTGTCGGGTTCTAATGATTATCGCGTTATGTTGAGTCATTTTTTGCAGGTGTGGCCATTCTGACCCTTCTGCTAATCATTGCTGATTGTGGCGCCACGAGACCTTTGGTGCAGCCGCTTCCTAGCAAACTTAAAGGCCACAAGAAGCCATTGCAGACTTCTCGTCCCTTCAACCTCGCTCACAGAGGTTCTAATGGTGAACTCCCTGAAGAAACTGCCCCTGCTTATATGGTATATAAACACGTTTGCATAATTATTCTGATGATCAGATGATGACATTTCTTTGATCCCTTGTTGTGTTGTTATCTAACTTTTCCGAGGAATGTGGTAACAGAGAGCTGTAGACGAGGGTGCTGACTTCATTGAGACGGATATTCTAGCCACCAAGGATGGCGTTCTCATATGTCACCATGATGTGATCCTCGACGACACTACTAATATTAAAGATCACCCGGAGTTTGCTGGTCGCCAGAGAACCTATACGGTTCAGGGGATCAAGACGACTGGCTTCTTCGTCGGTATAGTTCCTCCTCTGATATTACAGTCCAAATGGCTTAGATTCGATTATGGCCAAATGCCTTATCATATTTAGGTTTGGATATTTGCGCAGTTGATTTCACATGGGAGGAGATCCAAACTCTAGGAGCAACTCAGAGGTTCTCGTTCCGTGACCAACAGTACAATGGTTAGCATCCTTGTCATGATTCGATGATACATGAATCCGTCCTATGATAATGTAGAATTTCTGATTGAATCGTGATGCATCGTGCAGGAAAATTCCCGATCATTACCTTCGAAGAGTATGTCTCCATTGCACTTGATGCTCCTAGAGTCGTTGGGATCTACCCAGAGATAAAGAACCCTGAACATATCAATGCTCATGTAAGTAACATCACTGATCAATCTTCACGCTCACATCTTCGTGAGTAAATCTCGCTTTGCATCAAGTTGTTTAGTTTCTGTCTACGTGCAGGTGAAATGGTCCAATGGAAAGAGGTTTGAGGACATGTTTGTCGATATCCTGAAGAAGTATGGGTACAAGGGTTCTTATCTATCGAAAGACTGGATGGAGAAACCTTGCTTTATCCAGTCGTTCGCACCAACTTCGCTAATTCATGTATCGAAGCAAACGGACTTGCCTTTGATATTCCTGATCGATGATGTGACCATAACAACCCCAGACACAAACCAGGTTTACGTTATGTTATGAACTGATTTCTGCTTGGAATATGAATTTTGCTACTGTTGCTTTTTCGTGCTCTTTCTCAACGCCTCGAAATTGTGTGTATCTGCAGACTTATGCAGAGATCACCTCAGATGAGTATTTTGACTATATAAGACAATATTGTGTCGGCATTGGACCATGGAAAGACACGATAGTTCCAGTCGGGGCCAACAATTATCTTGAGCTCCCTACTGATCTTATTGCTAGAGCTCATGCTCATGATCTACAGGTACTGGCATCCTCGAAGATCATTACATGAATACATCACGAAGTAATGTATATATCTGAGTCATCAACAATGTGATATTTGCAATGGTATTACAGGTTCATCCTTACACGTATCGGCTCGAGAACACATTCTTGCATTATGACTTCCATCAGGACGCTTACAACGAGTATGACTTCTGGATCAACAAAATGGGCGTTGATGGCCTCTTCACGGACTTCACCGGAAGCCTCCATCAGTACCAGGAGTGGACCGCCCCGCTCAATTAAACAAGTTCGCACAAGATCGGGAAAGCGCTGAAAAGGCATTGAGCATTGTCGCATTGATGCTCCTGTTAAGTATGTAAATGAGGCTTCCTATTCCCAACGATAAAAAAATTGCCGAGTTTATGTAACTTCTTAGCAGAGAAGCAGAATAACTTTAGCTTAGGGCCTTAGGCTGATGATCACAAGATTCAAGCTGATTACGTTCTGTATTCTTTTCCTCATAATCAAACGCAAATTTGTCATTATTACAATTGAGTCGCAATCACACCAGAAAAAAGACAAAGATGAGCAAATGATTGAAGATTAATAACATATCAACATCATTCCATCAAATCTATCCTATTTAAAAATGTTATTCAACAAAAACTAAAATAAAAATCAAAATATTTGAACATTATCTATTCAAAATAATAAAAAAAATAGATCTATTAAATTTACTAAAAATTTATAATTATTTGATTATAATTTTTTATCCCGTATAACGCATGGGACGATATTATAATACCGAATATGAAAAGGATGAAATGTATCCCAGACCTCTTGGTTGAAGGAAGAAAGGCTTATGGTTAAGATCAACAAAACTAGATGACTTCAAAATTCAATCCGAAGGACTATTCTAGAAACAAATGAAAATTTAAAACCATATTGGGCTTAATTAAGAAATAATTAACGACTAAAATATCATTTTCTTCATCCAGTCTAGGAAGACTAGAAACAAAAGTCGTGTCGGTCAGAGTCAATCCAACAGTATAGAGGGGGAAGGGTGATGAGCCTTCATGGAAATTTATTGCAGAGAAGACTTCAATCATTTTTCATCCCCATTGTACTCTCCTCTCATCAATCTCTCTCACATACACACAGCTTCATCTTCATCTTCATCAGTATAATCAACTTCATCCACATTAGCTTCATCATCTTCATTCATTTTCAGCGTATTGATTGCTTGACCGACCACCACCACATAGCATCTCAGCTCATTAGTCAAATGCTCTTTGCTTTGAGTATTGAAGAAGGTGGGGTTTGGTGTTGAATTCTTGAGTCTCCATTTTCTTGAGCTGAAAATCAATGGTGTTGTAGTCATCAGCTTACTGGGTCAAGTCTATTGCCCTTTTACTTGGGAGATCTCACAGTTACTCTTGATAGCTGAGAATTGCTCCCTCTTCAACAGTGAAAAAGAACTCTTGCGGTATGTTAATCCTCTTCCTCGCTCACCTGCTTCGTCTTCTTGTATCAATTCCTGTAGGCTTGAAACTCCGACAATTATGAAGGTTGAGTCGTTGAACCAGCTGTGACAGATTGTAGCTTCCTCTTTCACTCGAAAATCAAAGTGGTCATTATGATGTGTCTGCTGTTTACTGCTGATATTCACTGATTGCTCAGATTGGTGCTGCGGGCAAAATATTCCTATCTTTTCCAAGATTGCGACGGATATTGCTTTCATATTCCGATCATCATCTTGACTGGAGAGGAAAAGAATGAGGGGTATTCCTAGTGTTTCCCAGATACAGCAACAGAGAGAGCATATAATTGCTACAGCGTGGCAAATTATGGAAGAACTCAAAGCAAACCCTGACCTGGAAGATGATGATGTGAGAGATATGCTGTCCGAGCTCAGAGCCCAATTGTCCGCAAATGAGCTTAGGAGCTCCAAGCAAGCCAAGGGGCATTATGGAGATGAAGTTCCAGCTCCATTGTGCCCAGGAGACCATCCTGAGGTAGATATCGAGTGCATCCATGATATGGGACTCGAGCCCTGAGATCACCAATTAGTTTCTAAAATCTGTTCGCCAAGTCCTCGCGGTGGTGGATTATTCGAGGACCTTGTCTCCTCATGGATATGGAATCACTGGTACCCCCGATATCTCATTGTCTTTTAGACTTCCGATGGACCTGGAGATCTGCTCCCGAGTTCAGATTGTTTGCAATATGGACGTGGATTTTAGGAAACGATCTGAACGCTAACGAAGAATGAAGGCAAAGTAAAAATATCAGTATTTTTGGAGAGTAAACTCATATCCAGAGATTATGATCAAGTGTCACCTTGTTTAATCTCGTTGTTATATATACTAAGTACAAAGTGATGCGTTGTTCTTCAAGTTTGTTTTATGAAGTTCGTTTGGTTTTGGTTTTAATGTATATTGACCAGTTTGAAACGTACAATTAACAGTCCAACGCATATGCAGTTAAAGTTCTGTTTAATATACAAAAACGGATTCAACGACTCATTTAAGTAGGCGTAAATGGCAGAGCTAGAATAATGCTAGATGGAGTATACACGACATTTTGCGGCTTTTTTTTGAATTTTTTTCTCACATCCGTATTCCGTAGAACATAAAATGCTCAAAATGACCCATCACCTTTTAATGATGCCGTCTCAAAACTTTTTAATGATGCAGCCAGAATCTTGTTAATGTGGGATATAGATACAACAAACATATCAAATCCTTTTAATGATGCATGTTTTTTTCCATTCAAATTTGACAAAACAGAAAAGGAATTTCGTATATTCTAGTTGGTTGGTGAGAGACTAAAAAATCAGTCTTTTTCACCCCACCGACCCCATGGTCGCTCTCATTTTTCATTGTTTCTATCATCTCCATCGAGATCTTATTACACACATTAATTTTTTTTTGAGTATTTAATGCTTTTTTCTTCTTTATTTATTCGTTTTTCACATCATCCTTAGCTGCTGGGAGCGTGCTTTTTTATTACATTATGGTTGATGCTCTAAATCATTCATTTTTTTCCTTTTTAATTTAATTGAGATATTGGACGATGAAAATATTTTAAATTAAGTTGTTCATATTATGAATAATTTACGAAATGATCAAATATTATTTTTATGTAAAAATATTATGACATTAATGACTGTTTAACTTATATATTTTAATCCTGAATCAGTAAAATATTTTCCTACATCGATAAAATGAATAATAAAATTCTTCAAAATAAGTCTTGAATAATTAAATAATGATGTAATGTTGTTAATAATTCCGAACGAAAGAAGTATAATTTTTCACATAATCGATGGGTATAAACTCCACATCGTTACCGACGAATATGCGGACTGTTTTGTTACAATTGGGCTCTATAATCCGTACTATTCACACTGAACAATTTTACAATAAGACTTGTTTCTACACATGACAAGTTCAATTGAATGATATACGATCATGAAAATCCCAAGTGAAAAAATAATTCTACCCATGTTAAACTCTCTCTAGTCTCATCAACAATACAAGAGTAAACAACTTGGGACCAAAAGGTACAAAAATAGTGAAAAATAAGTGCCACCATACCACCATTATCGTAAATTAAATTAAACAATTCCAGTAAAATAAGGTTGAATAGTGAGGTTAGGTTGGAGACAGTTTGTCGACTAGTCACCCCTTTTTTATCTGTTCCAACCACACGATAACAAACCAACTCGGCCGATCCCTCAAACCCTAGATAGGGTTTAACCAACCGCCAAACAACAAAGCATCTCTCTCTCTCTCTCTCCAACTCGCCGGAATCCAACACTCCCTCGCCGGAATCTGTCGCCGGCAAATGATCAGTTAGTTCCTGATGGCCTCAGCTTGCGTCAACAACACCATAGCTATTGATTCTCCGAAGACCTTCCCTTCCTTCCCCTGGCTCACCACCAACGTCTCCTCTCCGCCACCGGAGATTCCAGATCTGGAAGAAGATTCGTCGACAGGAGACGCCGGAGACTTCGAGTTCCGGCTACATGACCCCGTCACCATGCTCCCCGCTGACCTCCTCTTCTCCGACGGAAAGCTCGTTCCTCTCCATCTCCCCTCCCTCGGCGCTTCATCTCAAAAGCCGGTGACAGAAGCACCAGAGATCAAGTTTCCGGGGGAGATTGCGAGATCTGGTGGTGAGAAGGCGAGCGAGGCGGCGGTGAATGGAGGAGTTGATCCGGCGTACTTGTTTTCACCGAAGGCGCCGCGGTGCTCGAGTCGCTGGAGAGAGCTGCTAGGTCTGAAGAAATCAATCGAAGCAAACCACAACTCATCATCATCGTCGTCATCGAATCCAGCAGCTTCCGCTCTCGGATCCGAGAAATCGATCCGGCGATTCTTTCACCGGAGCTCGAAATCGGCGTCGTTTTCCGGCTCACTCACTCTCCCTCTCCTGAAAGACTCCTCCGACTCATCCGAGTCCGTCTCGGTCTCGTCTCGCCTCTCGCTGTCGTCATCATCCTCCGGCCACGACGTCGACGATCTCCGCCGCTTGTCTCTCGACACAGACAAAAATCTCCACCTGAACAGATCTTCATCGGGCCCGGGCCCGAACCCTCCGAAGGTGAGGCTTGTGAAGTCGAGGCCGCCGGTGATGGACCATTCCGGGCCTGTAGTGGGCCGTGGGACGGCGGTGAGGAGGGGAAGTCAGGATCCGAAGGCAATTGGTCCGTTGGTGGCGGCGGCGGATAGTCCGAGGATGAACTCGTCGGGGAAGATCGTGTTCAAGGGACTGGAGAGGAGCTCAAGCAGTCCGAGTTCTTTGAACGGCGGCGGCGGCAGCGGTATGAGGTACAAGTATGGGGGAATGGAGAGGTCGTATTCGGCCAATGTGAGGGTCACGCCGGTGCTCAATGTGCCGGTCTGCTCGCTTCGTGGCTCGTCGAAATCAGGCGTGTTCGGGCAGTTGTTCTCGTCATCCTCGACGACTTCGGTATCGAAGAAAGAGGTCACCGGTGCCGGAAACGGGAAGTTCAGTCAACAGTATCAGCACCAGATCGAGCAACAACAGCAGGGAGCAAACGGAAAGTGCAGGAAGGAAAGTACATAGACGGAAGGGTAAAACCGTAATTCTAACATCTTATCGGTTTGTTGATGTTTGAGGGGGTTTTAACGATAGTTCAATTTTCGGAGTCATTTGAAAAATCTTATCTCGACTAATTTATCAACAGATTGATCATTAGAATCCATAGACAAGATTTGGGGTTCTGAGTTGTATAAAAGTGGTGGTTGTTGGTAACATTTTCGTTAGGTTTCCTGTGTGTGCACCTTCTCTTCTGTTAAGAGTCCTGTCACACACCGTTGTTGAGCCGGGCCCAATTCAATTCATGCTAGATTATCTTTCCTGTTACATTTTGTTTGATTCTGTAGCAACCCTTGATGTGCACATATTCATATGGGCCATGATATTATCTTTGTTTTATCCTTGCACCCTTTCTTTACCGTAAACGTCGTTGGCACTAGCCGTGATCGAATCTGGTGTTTGGTCTATGCTGATGTTTGAACAATGTCCGGGTAATCAGCTTGTGGGCAATTAACATTGTCGTTGTATAGGATTTGCTCAACTTGCTGGCCGTGACTTTTCTCTGACGTGCGATATATTCTTAGATTGACAATGATGGGTGACTTAGAACACAGATATGTGACTTTTCTCTAACGTGGGGTGACTTAGAATTGGGGGGGCTCACGCACTCGAATATATATTGGGGTTTTGGATCAGTGTTGTGGTCATGAGATAAGGACCCGTCTTGGGGCGAAGGCAAAGGATGCTGCTGCCGCCTGCCTGCCACACTCTGCTGCGTACTGTGTCTCCCCTGCAGGGCTCCCCTGCCCTCTTCCAGCATGGTTTCAAAGTTCTGTGTTCTTAACGATTTATAGCTCTCACTTGTCGTTTTAGACCTTGGTGGTTTCCATCCTAATCCTAAAGGATGTAACGATCTTTAGATTATAGTTTATCTGTTGGCTGGTTTATAGTAGCGCGAATGGGTCGGATATTTTGTGAAATGGTTCTTAGTTGATCGTTGGTTGCTCGTCAGGTCATTAACTGGCCAGTTTAGGCGAGCCTCTATTGTGGTAGCTGGATTATTGACTGTTAGCGAGTTGAGTTGATGAATTAGTCGATATGTTCAATAAACTCTGCAGTTTGATTCGAGGTTAAACCTCAAGTCACTTCGCTTCAACTTTCGTGAGGTACACGAGCCTACAGCCCTGAAGATGCGCTGTAAGGTTCTTGATTTGAAGTACTAGTATATGGTTGTACTCGACCTGTATTTTTTGTATATGTTGACCTGTAACATTTAATGTGTGTGTAGACGTGGATGTTAGGCTGCTAGCTGTCTGTATTTGGATAAATAGTGTGGGAGAGTATGGTAGTACTTGTATAGTTGTATATTGACAATGAGTCTTTTTCTGTTTAATATGGGTTATAGGCTTATGGGCATTTGGGAAGTGATGGCAAGATTCAGAATAGTTTATCAGAAGCGACAGCTCTTGATGATTAAAAATATTTTGCACGTCAGTCTGATCCCAAAATCGCCCTTTGAATATTTTCAACATTTTGAATACCATATGATATGATGCTTAGTCTTTGTACTGGTATTTTCATGAATTTTTTTTATTTAGGTTTTTTTATAAATAAAAATTTTAAAATTAGGATCGTAAATAAATTAATTCTCAAATTATTTTTTTTTATAAAATGTAGTGAGAGTAGAAACATGACGTCTTTACCTGCCTTAAAGACACATGATGTCTTTACCTGTGCACAAGACGTCTTCTATTGGTTAGGGAAAAAATTCATCACCCACATCAATTAATATTATTATAATTTATTATAAATATTTTAAGCATTGTTGTTTTATTTATCCATTAATATAATATTGATAATAATATTGTTAAAATAAATATAAGGATATTTTTTATTCATTACAAATACTTTAAACATATGAATAGTCTTTTCAATATTCATAAAAAATATCCTAATTAAATAATACAACAACTATCGAAGATCTTAATTAAATTAATTCATATCCACGAATTCGGAATATTGGATTTGTCTTATCTTTTATGTATGTCTGAAGAATTTTTCACAACATCTCATCTGTTCTAATCGCTTAATATTTTTAACGATTTGTGATTGTATCTTTGTAAATATAAGAGATCATCGGATTTAAACATATAGTTTTCAACGTTGCAGGATCGTTCTTGAGAAAATGAATATAATTCTTTATGAATTGAATAGAATCATATAAACTAATTATTAGAAAAGTCAGTTGTGCATCATAAAAAAACCAATTGGGTGTTGTGCCTCTTGGTGTCGTGCTTTGATATACTCCGTAATAGAGATAAACAACGATTATCTCTAAACTCGTGATTGAGCTCGAAACTTCCTGGTTGGTTATGAGATTTATCGTTTGTCATGCAGGAACTTCGTGATTGTTAACGTTGATCTCATACAACTGTATGATCATGTAACGTCAAGTTGAGTATTGATCATTCGTAATCTCATACGATGTAAAGTCTCCAGTTTCAATTCGTGGACGGCATGCATCAACAGTTTTCCTTCTGAATATTGATCTTCGGTACATCTCTGTTCTCTTGTAATCGTCATGGATAGCATAAAGTTCAGCCGATTTACCCATTGAATGATAGTAACGAAAAAAATAGAGCCAATTTTTTTCAGAATCAATTTGATTGAAATTTAGATCGAGAGAATTCTCATTCGCATATATGATTTTCATTTTGAAGTTCATTTTGAACGCGTCATCCTCCGTTCGAATTTTGGTCACCAATTGAGAGTAAGAATTCTTCATAAGCGCCTCACAAATATTCTTAATTGTCCATCGAAGTATGAGATTTCTCTAATCATCAAATTGGACAATCAAGTCCCTCCAACGTGTAGTTTATTCTCTATTTTGATGTAGCTCATATTCTTATAAAATGATAAATATAATGAAAATCATAAATAAAATCATAAAAAAATATAGAGATGATGTGTGAAACAATAAAATAAAAGACGTAATACATAACATTGGATCACATATTATAAAGTGAAAGATAAATATAGGCTTTATTTGTAAGTGTTCATCTTGTATCTTTTTTCTTTATTTGGTCTTATTACAAATAAAATTTTCAAAATATTATCGCAAATAAGTTAATTTTTAAATTCGGCTTCATCAAGAATACCACTCTAGAGAAAAGGGAGTGCGTGTCTAATGACAAAAGTGAGATTAAACAATGAAAAATAAAGTATTAAGATTAAAAGGCAGCATTCTAATCTCAATCCTTGATTTGTGTTATTTCAATCTTAACCGTTTATTTGTTAATATACGCACATATGTCATGACACATACTCCCTAAGCCTATCAAAATAATGTCAGAATCACTTTGTAAAAAATTAGATAAAAAGTACTACATTCGTTTCATAAAAAAAAAATGTAACAGTTGTTATGTATATCATAAAGTTGATCGCGTTATGAATGATTCGTTGAACGATTAAACAATATTTTTTTTTCTAAATTTATCTTGGAACATAAAAAATTATTTAAGTTACATACTATAACCGTGAACCAAATAAATTTCAAAACATATTATTTAGTTGAAAAAAAATAACGCAACAAAATACATGATGAATATTATAATTATGATACAGTGTTATTTCCTCTGTTTCATATATTTTGCACTATTTTATAGATATGAATACAAATCTCATTTTTATATCAAATCACGTTTGATCGTCACGCAACATGTATTAATCGAAGTACGTAATTTACACAAATATTGATGTTTTATGATAAATTAATTAAAAAAATTAGATTTAATCATCGTTATATACCTATTAAATTCTGCAACGATATATATATGAACTCAAAATGTTACCAAAAAAAATGAAGAATGAAGGGAGTTATTTTTTCCTGGGACGGAGGAGGAGTAACATTATTTACAAAATTGGAACTCAACCCGTATTTACAATTTCCGCTTTCTGGTACAGTTGATTATCCGATTATTGAAGCAAAAAATTAAGTCCAACAAACCTAGTATCGATGTCAGCTTATCATGACTTAAACCCGAGGACAAATCAGGGTTTTAGATCCATCGACTACACAGCACTGTGTTCTCCCCTTCGTCGTCGAAACCCTTTTCTCCTCCGAATTGGTAAATTTTTCACTCAATCGACTCAATCTATTTCGAATTCTTCTCCTCAATTCGGCAATTAGGGTTTCAAATTTATCGACGTTTTTGGTTTATTTGTTCGATTCATATTTTGTTTTTTTGTTCAATTTTATCAATAGAATAAAAGAATAAGTAAAAGATCACTTTTTGTCCACTGGGTTGTTCGATTTTCTTCACGTTATGGTTAATTATCTTGTTGATGGTTATGAGATGAATTCGCTTTGGCACGATTTGATTCGAGACATGTAGTGTTGTTGGTGGGTAATTTGATAAGAGTGTTTCATATTTTGTTTAGTTTGATTTTTATCATTTATGGGGTTGAGAATTTGTATGAATAATGAGTGGTTTTGCAGCAATGGCATTCTTGAGTAAAGTTAGAAATATGCTCACGAGGAGTGCGACGAAGCAGATTGTTGGCGATTTATCTACGTCGAATCCTCCGATGTTTCAAGCTGTGAGGTGGATATCATCGAAGGTCTTTGTTGGAGGTACGAGCGACTTCTGTTGATCTTTTGGTGTAACGGACTTTGATTCTCTCTTCGTGGTGAAAATGTGTCATGGTGACTTGATTTTTGGAATGCAGGTCTTTCCTACGGTATTGATGATGATGGCTTGAAACAAGCATTTTCTCAATACGGCCAAGTTATCGATGGTATGTGGTCATGTTGTCTGTTCACGATCATTGATGCATGAAGTTTCCCATAGTATCCACAATGCAAGAGTAATGTGATTGTAATTGAGTTTGGCAATGTGTGCTGAGAAAAATCTCATGTACATATGACCTATGACGTTAGAACTGAAAATTATAAAAATTATGAGAACACTTGCGAAATCAATTGGATCGACAGGTCTTGATCGAGAATTGAGTTCTATATTCTTGCATTTGTTAACAATTATCATGAAGCTACTAATTGGTTCCAAGCACCCTTTCCTATCATTGTGTCAGCGATCTGATTGTTTTGTTTCCTTAGATAGGACTGTCGTGATTTAAGTAACTTTTTTTTGTTGGATTCCTCTTGCAGCTAAAGTTGTTTTCGACCGTGAAACTAATAGATCTAGAGGATTTGGCTTTGTTACTTTTACATCATCCGAAGAAGCTTCAAGTGCTATTCTAGCTTTGGACGGGCAGGTATGTCTTGTTTCTCATTTGCATAGCCTTAGCTTTCCATTTAGGTTTTTGATGGGCAGTTATGTAAAGTCCTCTAAGACCTGTGCGTAACGTTATAGCAACTTCTGCTTTAAATTTTCTGCCGTACTATGTTGTTATAAATTTGTAATATCAGGTTCCCAGGAAAGATAACTTGTATCATGTGATGGGTCGTGTTTTAAGTTATTCTGGGTCTTTAACACATCATCTGTAAGTATATATTCATCTGTTCCTGGAGTTTCTTAAGGTATGCCATTCTTTCTATCTGAATCATGTGGAAACCCCCATTTCCAAATTCGATGTGAAGCTATGAGTCAATGACAAAAATCGATTTCTTTCTAGAGATCTTAACTTTTAAGGGAGATTTTAGTCGAGACTTTGTCTCATCGGCCTTCTAGAATTGTATTTGTTGAAACTAAGGCGTACAAACATGATAAGAATACCGATATGGCGATTTCTAAGCAAGGGGCAAAGTCTTGTACCCTTCCATCGTTGTTCAAGTTGGAATGTGTAGATGGTTTTTGTAATATTTTACTAAGTAAACTGCGCTTGCCCTTATTTTCTATTGAAAAGGACATACTAAATTCCATCTATTTTAGCGGCTTGTAATAGTAGCCGAGTCCCATGGTGAATTGTGATAATGCATTAACTGTTTTTCTCTACCAGGACCTTGATGGCCGCAGGGTGAGAGTCAGTTACGCCACAGAAAAAGCTCGTCCTTCATTTGGTGGTGGTGGCGGCGGCTATGGTCCCGGTGGCGGCGGCTATGGGAATGTCGGTGGCGGTTATGGGGCCAGTGGCGACTACAGTTCCATTGGTGGTGGTGGTTATAGTTCTGGAGACATCAGTGGTGGTTATAATTCCACCGGTGTTGATTATGGAGATGACAAGTATGGTAGCAGCACCAGTTATTTTGGTAAAGTTGGTTATGGCGCCAGCAAAGGTGGCTATGGTGATGGTGCTTATGGAGGTGGGCGTGCAAATTCTGGAGACGCTGATGCTCGTGGGAGTGGCACTGCATACGCTGGTGGTAATGATGGTGGAAGCTTCAATGGTGGAGTCCCTGGAAGCTATGGTGCAGGCAGGGTTGAGAACACCGTCACGAACATTGGAGATTTTGGTGTCAGTAACAGCAGAAACAACGATGATAATTTCAGTGCTAGCTCGTCCAACTATGGAAGCTTTTCCCGATGATAAATTCTGTGGTTCTCGTTATGATCCTGGCGACGCGAGTGACATGAACGTCGCTGCCAATGGATGAAGGCATGTGGCGAGAGTATCTGGCGAGAGTATCTTACAGATTGTTTGTCCCCGGAGGTCGATAACACCTTCATACGCATGAGTGATTTTGGTGTTACTTGTGGCAGAAACAACGATGGTAATTATGCTTAAATAACAGTAATCTTATATCTCTTCTGATTATGTAACAAAGCAGAGAGAATGTAGAAAAGTTTGTTAATACTATCTTCGTCCTAAAATAAAACGAAGTGTTTGTGAGATTTGATGAAGAAAGAGTATTTTTTTTAATGATAATGAGGTACAAGTGAGATTTAGGAAACAGAATGACAGGGTAGGACGAAGGAGGTGGTGAATGTATAGTAACAGATGATAGATATGATCAAAATATAACGAATAAGACGAATTTTTGTATTTTTTTCGTCCTATATTTATTGAAACGTTTTGAGAGAATTTATGTGCATATTAAATCTGTGTGGATTTTGAAGAAGAAAAAATATTTTTTTGGGTTTATTATAATACTTATGAGAGGAGACAATGAATAACAGTGTAGCAGATGAGATTGATTTGATATTTTTTTATTTTTTTAGAGATCAAATAAAAAACCGTTACGATTAATTTGAGATGAAGGGATTATAAAATATGGAAATTTTTTTCAATCTGTTGGAATTGCTCATTTATCATTGACCAACCCAAGATAGATTTATAGAATCGACCGGTAAATCTTTTGATTCTGGTTTTTGGTCTCTATCGCACGATTCTGGTTTTTCTTCTCCATATTATTCATGCATTTTATTTTTTGTCTGATTTTTTATATTTTTCTGTTTTACTTTAATTATAATAAACGTGTTATCTTTTTCTTTCTTTTTTGAAATGAATAAACGTGTTATCTTTATAAACAAGGAAATTTTCCTTTAATTTGCTTTATCTGTTTCTTGGTAGGTTTATCACCCTATATATATCCTGCAAACAATAGCTCCATTCACATTTCGCTCTCTTTTTCAGCTTCAAAACCTCAGCGGAATTCATCCTTTTTGTTTCTCTTTACTCCATTGATTTCAAGTACTGCGTAACAATGGCAAATTTCCGCCCACGATACAAGATAACAGTAACCAACGTTCTCGAGCACTCGAGAGCTGTGCCTTGCACCACCTTTCAACTCCTATTCGTTTTCCATCGATTCCAGAGGTACATCCACAAGGAGATATCACAAGAAGGCGCCGATAGTCTTATACGAATCATCGATACTCCTTGTGAGAGTCCATACATTGTTAGATGTCAGCCTCTTTCCTGCGATATGATGGACACATATGGTGGGATCCTCTTAGCCCCCGTGTTCAGGGAGTCCAAGTATACCGAATTTTGTTCCGAGAGTCTGGGGAAAGAAGTGGTGGAATTATGCAAGAGGTTCCTTGTCGGGGATTCTGATTACAAGCAGGAGACTGCTCGGCTTGTTTATGTTACCATCGACATAAAGCACGTTGTGAAGGGACGACCGAACTCGGACTGGCTGGAGAAGATATCATCTGATGACTTGGCGAGGAAGATAGCGAAGTTGGAGAACTATCTGGCATCTTATGATGGCTTGACAACGGCTGAGGAGAAGATGGATGAGGGCTGTTCGATGTCATGTGATGTACTGGAGACGGCGGTGAAGAAGACGAAGGAGGAGGATTGTTCGATTTGCTTAGAGGGTTTTGATAATTCACGCCCAGTTAGACTGCTTCAATGTTCTCATGTGTTTCATGAAGATTGCGTTCATGTGTGGTTTAACAAGAAGACGACATGTCCTGTTTGTCGTCGACAGCTGCCGAAGGCCGTGTTTTGATCATACTTGGAAGTTCTTGTATAAAGATTCACGTCCAATTAGACTGCTTCCATGTTTTCATGTGTGGTTGTGAGGGTGGTCCTCATTTGTGTGCGTTTGAGGAATTTGACGGAAAAAGGCACGCATGGCCCCGTGTGCGATGTCTTCCCAAGTTCTCTGAGCACGGGCCTAACAGATGCCCCATGCACGAGGCACGATGCATCTGGATGAGATCTGACTTATTTTTAAATTATTTTATTTTGGACCTAAAAATATTCTATATAAACAGAAGCCTATGTATCATCTTTTCATAATGAATTTCATCGATGGTTGTGGTTTTTTTTCTCTTTTGAAAGTTTTTCCGTCGTAAATCTTATATCTCTATTTTTATTTATTTATTTGATCATTGAGTGAATCGATCTCCAACGGTGGTTTAACAAGGAAAAGACAGCGTGTTCTATTTGTCGTTGTGAGCTGCCTAATATCGTGTTTTCATCATGCTTGAAGTTCTGTATAGACTTCTAGATTGAGTCTTCCTGCCCTTCTGTAGTGGTCTGAGGCTTTCAGGATAACATGTAATGGTATTTCAACTCTATGGGATGTAATAGTTTCTCAAGTCGTTGCCTTGTTCAGCATCGTTGTAATTGCATAAACAACAATGCTTAGGAAACTTCAACAAATATGCAGAGCACCCCCTTTCAAGATTTCTTTACGTTATGAGAAAACCAGATCCTATTTTATAGGAACAATCCCGATACTCGAATGACTGCCTGTAATGTACGGCAGGTGCTCATAATCATTCTGAACTACATCAATCTGTGAAATCGTATAGTATACTGCAAATCGTATAAAACTTTATTCTGAATAATGTAATGCAGCATTGTACATTTGTACTTTGTTTGCATTACACAGTGAAAAAAGAAGATGACGACAAAGAATGTCAAAATCACGACATGGATCTTCGACAGGATTCATAATCCCCACCTCCGAAGCTAAGGAAACTACAAGAAAGAACCTCTGGGCTCTTGGATCCTTACAGGATTATCTGCAGCATATATAACAAATAGATGCGACTGGCAACGTTGTCATGCAACGAGCAGGGTCTTAATCCAAGGAATTTATGAGATCCTTAAAATTAAAAACCAGCCAATCTGCATTCGCCGCCACAGCATCTCGAAGTTGAACTCCACCATAGCAAATAAACAAGTCGGAACCTCCTGGTTGGCGAGCCTGTACATTCACAAGTAACACAGATCAGAATTTGATATTCTCTGAATTGAATCTCAACTTGGCAAACCTGTATGACGATGAAATTAGAACAGAATTTGATATCCCTGTAGAAAATTGATATCCCTGTATCAAACTCTGCTAATGTGGCATTGTGCCGGATTAAGTTGACAGCCTTCCACACAATGAGTCAGGAAACACAGGTGTTGCTAGTTAGAATCGTTTTACCTCGAGATCTGTTGCACCGTCCCCAATCATGGCTAGTGTTTTGTAACCACGAGCCTGCGTATAATTCAGTAAGCATCCATAGGTAGGTTGAGCTGCATCTAGAAACACAGCGGCAATTATATACAAACCTTGCGGATTTGTTGAACTGCAATGGCCTTCCCTCCACTTTTTGAGGTAGGTTCATCTTTGTCGAAACCCAAGAACTCTCCCGAGTGTCCAAAGAGCAGTTGATTGGCGAATATGTTCTCGAGTGGGATTTCGAGGATTGTAGCAACAGGCTTCAGAGAAAGTGGCCCCCAATTAATATATATAAGTATCGCAAAGCATGAAATAACAAGAAATAATTATACTCGATAATGCTCGATACCAGACCAGTAGCATACATTGATCATCTGACGAAATCCACCAGATACAAGGTAAACATCAATACCCTTGGCTTTCAGCTTCTTCACCAAGTCAGCAATACCAGGAGATATCCTGCTTTGAACCAAAGCATCAAAACAGGATATATATACAATTAGAGATACTACAGACGATAATGATAAGCATCATTATTCATTTATGCCAAAAAAAAAATGGATAAATGAAATATTTAGTTATGTTCAAATCTATTGTTGAAGTGGAAATTACCAGTGGTGAAAGATAGAATTTTAATCTTGAAGTATGCACATGAGAACATAGCACACTGACGACAATTAGCATTTGCGTCCACTACATGGAAGATCATGTGGCTGGAATCCAAAGAGCAGAGAAAGTGGAGGGAACGAGGGAGAAAGAAAATAACACATCCTCTAGGGAAAACCTTGGAAAGTAGCATCAAACTGTACCTGGCGGGCTTCTTCTCAAGAAATTCCTGTAGTCTTGCTAGTGAGGGGTTTATTAAAGATAACCGGATAGCCAGTGCCTCTTGGAAAGTAACAGAACCATCCATAGCCCTGCTCGATAAAAGATGCATAACAAAAAAGGTGAGCGGGGAGTGTGCAAAAGAGAGTTTCCTTGAAAAATGTACTAAAAACTTGAAGATCTTATGGGATGGCTTAAAAAATTGTCCAACCTTGAAGTCCATTCTGCGACAGCTTTCCCAGCTCCACAAAACTCAGCGAGTTCATCAATGCCTTCATCAAGGCAGACTGTACTATCCACATCAAAACAGACAGCATCCACACTTCTCCACAGGTCAAGTACCTCTAATATCATCAAAACAAAGTATCATGTTAATCCACTTGGTCAGTTTCATAAAAAGGTCTACGAAGAATTTATATGGATGCAAAGTTCAACAAGATCTTAGACTCTTCGACCAAAGTCTGTTGATCTACGAGGCCCAATAGTTGCAATCTAGGCAGCTGCAACATGATGTGGTCAAAATAGCAAGCCAATGTTTTGATCTTGTTTGAAAAGATTGCACATGGCCTACTTTTGAAGCTACATTTTGGCATATTTTTGCATCTATAAATCTTGACAACGGTTTTCATATTGAAGTTAACACGACTAATGTATCAATTCCATACAATTGACACATATACACAATAATTTCAAACCATCAAGCTTTCCATTTCAATCACCAACACTACCAGAATACCTCACTAATCGCAACACCTCGACACAGCGAAACCAGAACCACTCAGTTCCATTTACCCTAAAAAGCCAAAGCTATCTCAGCAAAACCAAACACCACCGAAAGGCACACGTAAGACACTGAAACCCTACGCTCACGACACAAGTCTTCGACAGAATATCGCACTTGCATTTTTCTCACAAGGAATATAAGTGCATATTTCAACAAGCACTATAACGAAGTGTATCACTGTTTAAACCGGCATATAGACACTATTAACCGCGATCCAACCCAGAAATTCAATACGATGATCAAAGCGCTGTAATTTCCACCATCTAAACCCTAACATCAACAACAAAAATCCTCAGGAATCACACACTAACACATTCACCACCTTTCGACGGCAGTGTATTATCAAACCGCCCCGCATTCGAGGCCCGAACCGGCCGAATCGAGGAAGAAGAACTCGTCACACTCCTCACCGATCCGCGATTCGCTTCCATCGTTATTCCGAACGACAACCTCTGCAACAGCTTCGATGTCAACCTCGGCGCCAACGACGAACCGCTGCTACAAAATCGAGTTCCAAGAGCAGGCGATCGAGCGGCCCGCAGTGCTTCCATCAACGCGATCTGTAAACCGAAAATGCAAAACGAATGAATCCATTTGGTACATCAACGAGATTGAGTCGACTTGATTTGAGATTTCAAAGAAAGGAAATGTGAATGTGGACTCACATGTGAATGCGCGACGAGGATCGGCGATGGCGGCGAAGGAGAATTGGGGAATTTGAAGGTGATGATTTGGATGCTTGAGATTCAACCAATGGGGAGTGAGTGTGATCTATGGAACCTCGTAGAAGTGTGTGCCGAGTATCTGGTCCAACAACTACAAAATGCTGTGTGATTTTGTGTTTTTTTTTTATTTCCCCTCTTCCGTCTACCTGTTTTTCTTGTTGCGAAAGTTCATTCGATTCGGATTACTGAACAAAATTTTGATTTATTGTTGACTAGACTTTTAGTTTTAGTCCAGATTTAAATAATTTGACTATATTTATTGAGATAATTTTAACATAGATTATCCGATAGTTAAATATAAATTAAATTAAATTTCGTAAAATAGATATTGAATGTTAATAAAAATCAAATTGTTGTCAGGGAGTCCTAAGCATTTGGCAACCCTTGTCATATTCTGTACTTGTATCACTAAAGATGGGTTTGAAAAGGAGAGATTCAACCTGCTAATCAAGCCCGACAAAAGGCAAAGAAAGTTTGCTAACATAATGCCAACTGTTTCACGTTGGAAACAATGTTTCTGTTTTCTCATATCAACATCTCGTTGATGTTTTACCTATACCTAGCCATTTATGGGTCATTAGAAAAATACAACAAAACGATACATAGGATGCCTCAAGATGACAGCAATTAACAAGTTGCTACAGAGGTTGCTCTCTCGAACGAAACCCAACAACTTAATGCACATAGCTAAGCAATCGAAACTTGAGGCTCTAAAGTTGTTTCGGGCCTAAGCGTTGAGTAAAGGGAAATGAAAGATCAAGAATGACATTCATCGATTCTGTTCTTGTGCAGCTGAAACGCAGGATTAATCCATGCTCCGCAGCTGCATTGCATCCCTGCCCAGTTGAAGGATCCTAGCCGAGCTTTGCACCCCATGCAGTGGAGTTTCTCCTCTACACGTCCTTCTTCAACTGGATTTCGACACATAGAACACAAAATCAAATGAGCATATTAATTACGGAAAACAACGGGATTCTGGGATCGAAAGAAACCGGAGGTTTTGTTTAGGTTAGCTCCGTAGTGGTACTTACCAGGTTGCATCCATTTCATGGGTTCTACAAATATAGATGAGCACTCAGGCGTGGAACTCCCACTTCTCTTCTTCCAATTGAAGCAAACCTCGCCTTGACCACGCTCATGGGGAACCACATTCTCTTCTGCTGCAACAATTTTTCTGCACCTCCGGCAACGGTACACTACTTGAGGCTTCGGCTCAGGAACATGATCGGAGGTGGTATTCTCAGGCTCGGGCTCCATTCTGAGAATGATATCCAGAAATCTATCCAATGGAAATAAGCTCAAGCGAAGTTATTGCCACGCCTACATCTAGCAATAGATACCAGATGAACCCATCCATGACTCACCCCTTGAAACAGATTTAAAAGGTTAAACACAAAACTATGCATACTTCACATATTCTAATCTGGAGTAGCATAAGCTATACTTTCTGGTTTTCTAAGGCATTAAGCTATTCTTTTTTCTCAAACTACATTAAGCAAACCGAAACCGAAACAGATAATGACATGCTATATGCTAAATAACTACATCAGCACCGCTGCACCAGCAAACTAAGCTACACAGAGGAAGCTAAATTCCACTTCTTAATAGAATCAAGATGTCTTGGATGGTAGATTACTGCCTCAATACTATTGGCAATTCAGAAATTCAGTTGCAAAACTATTCACACACCAGTTTTCCTAGAATTTCACAGCCACGAAAATTTTGACACCACCATAGGATGAGAAAGGCTCGCACGCATAGTCTATTTACATCTTTTTACAGCCCCGAAACCCACACAAGAGGGAAGGGTTGCCATGGAGCAAGCAAAGTATGCTTAGCAAAGGTCTAAAGGAAGACACTGATGAGAGTTTGGATAGCTAAAGAAGAATCAGATGGAGTTACAAATTTGGTCCCCGGACTCATACAACCTACTTCCAAAAGGTCGAGTTTCAAAGAAAGAGCATATACGCCGTAAACAGAACAGGGCTTTCACAAGTTACCATACAGAAGCTCTTAGATTACCATACGGCACTTTCAAAACAATAAGCTTAACCAATGCAGCTAATGATCGATTTCGACACTAGCAAGGTGAAAGTGATCAAGGATGAGGCAGTCGTATCCGATGACAATGTATTAGGGTCTAACACTAAAAACAACAACTTTTGCAAGACCCTCAACGATTTTCGCTCAACATAAACTAAAAGTACAGAGAGAAGCAACGACTTCGATATGCATCCACCATGTCATAGTTTTAACAAATAACAGAGAAGTTTTCTCAAATCACAAGAGGCAACCAAACAGGGCAAACCAATGTCGGTCAAATTATCAGTACAATACTCTGATAGATTCCACTCAAAACACACAAGTCAGACAACATTGTGTACATAGGGATAGAAGAAATTCATATCAGCCGAGTTATGGGCAATTAGGGAATTTAAAGAAAAACCCTAGCGACCCAATCGATATTAGTCCCGTTGAGTACCTGTGGTTCACGGGATTGAATTGGATTTCTCTTCACACGAATCTCGCCGGCGCCGGAGAGTGACTTCGTTGAAATCGGCGAAGATGCCGGCGAAGTTGATTGGGGATTTCTGCCACGGATGAACAAGAGCAAAGAGAGAGGCTGAACTCAGCCAGAGAAAGAACATAAACCCACCACTCAATTTAAGGTAATTATTTTTTCTTTGCATATGAAAAAAATGATATTTATTTTTATCCTTTGTGCGTTTTTATCTAAAGTAAATTTTCAAATCCATGAGTTAATATCAATGTCATTAAGAAAATTATGCCATAGATAATCAAAATCAAACTCACTAGTCTTTCAGTTCTGATATTGGTTTCATTCGGACATTAATAATATGGATAAAAAAATATAATACTTACAGTATATATTATATATTGTTAGAAAATAATAAATGAGGAAGATTAAATGTTTGTAGAATTTTAAAAATAAAAACAAATTAAAAAAACTATATCTTTGGATATATTTTATCAACACACAACTTATGTATTAATTAGCAACAAACTCTATTTTTCCTAACAATATATTGAGATACAATATAATCTTATCAAAGTATCAAAGACAGCCTTATTTATCATCCATCGCTAAAAGGGTACTAAAATTACAAACTAGTGTGAATCAATACCAAGTATCCAAAACATCATAGAATTCAGCTCACTGACAATCATCACCGGACAAGAGACTAAACATGACCGTATCCCTACTCCTTCCCTTCCTAATCAAATACTTCCTCAGCACACCTTCTCGTCGGAATCCCGCCTTCTCCAGCACCTTCTGCGATGCCACATTCTCCACATCGACCAGACCCTCGAGCCTCTCGAGGTGCGGCCACTCCTTAAAAACACAGGAACCAACCAACTTAACTGCCCGTGTCGCGATGCCTTTGCCCCAGTACTTCTTACCCAAGACATACCCAATCTCGCCCCTGCACCTGTGCTCATCCTTGTTGGAGCTCACAGATATGGCCCCGATTGCCTTGCCACTACTCAGGCATATTGCTCTGTAGTACGGATGAGGAATAGCCTTGTTCTTGATGTAGTCGAGGGCTTGTTCCTTGGAGGTGTAGGGATCGAAGCTGCAGAAATGTGTTACTTGGTCGTCGGACGCCCATGCCATGAAGTCATCCACATCAGAGAGCTCTATTGGCCGGAGCTTGATCGCCAAGATATCGTCGACATCGGATCTTTCGCTGTGCTGTGTACAGAAGTTCTCCATTTGACTCGCAAAGGCTCTGAAGTTTGATCTTGACCTTGCTGTAATGGGCCTCGAAGAGTCGCTTTATATATATTGTGTTGGATGTAACTTTCTTGGAAGAGCACTTCAGAGTTTTGACATATGAAAGTAATGCTGATATCCTTGAGAGCAGAATTAATTTGACTTTCAAAAGGCAACTAACTAGCCTTGGATTGAGGACCAAGAAATTTCCTCCAAGATATGATGAAGTATAGTGGTCAACGGTCATGCACGCGGCCGACTTAATTGACCAAATTACCTGTAGTTGTTGCTTGATGTTCATAAGTTAGATCGCACCTGATGATCATGTGTAGCAAAATACTGTTTTATCAGTTCCTAAGAATACTAATAATAACAAATTTCCAAACAGTATCATTACAACATAACCTCAACATCATCAGAAACGCTACACAAACAAGTTGCAAGGCCTCATCAAGATTTAAGCAGAACATGATGGCATGGCCGCAGGAAGAAGTTCAGATCTGCAGCAACTGAGACGCATCTTGCTTCCCTGATTTCAACATGCTACAGATTTTTTTTTTCTTTTTTTTTTTTTTATAAACATGCTATTATACAAGCTCTACAGATATATATACATACAAAACACAGAAAAAGATGTGGACTAGCAACGCTATTAACAAAGAACGAAAGCCTACTTCGAGATTCCTGAGCGGCTGTGCGACCAAAGAACAAGTGTGCATCTGTCGTCTTAAGTAGAGAAACCTATTTTCCTTCCAACGCTGATGCTCCAGAGATGATCTCATTGAGTTCTTTAGTGATAGATGCTTGGCGAGTTCTGCAAGAGGACAGGCAGATGAAACTATTGACAAACACTAAGCAGAGTAGCAACTATTGGCAAACACTAAGCAGAGTAGCGCAATTGCTTGTGAGGCATACCAGGATACAATAGTAACATAAGCTCAGGTGAAAGAGATGAAAATTGAAATACTTCAGGCCGAGATAGTAAGATTGCAAGGACCATGCTCATTAAAAGTATGGGCGAACCTGTTATAAGAAAGAGTGAGACGCTTAAGCATCTCTCCAGCATTCCTGCTGGATTTGTCCATAGCAGACATCCTAGCCCCTTGCTCACTACAGGCATTCTCCAACACCGCATTGAACAATTCCTGATATAAATCAATAAAATCTTTACGCATACGCCACTTGAAATGCTTACAATTCAGAAGGTAATGAACGTCACTAGTAAATACAGTTTGAAAAGATCAGCATACGGCAAAGTATATGAGCTTCATGCGTACTAAAAACATAGCTTTCTCAAGAACATGAAAAATCCATCGTTCATCTAACATGCATTCTTAACAAAGACATGAACACATTGTGTCAGCGGTACTTACACAAGAAAACTGAAACTCTGTCAAATTCGGAAGAATCTCAGACTTAGTTTCACCTCCTTCGACTTCGTAGGAATCAAAAGCACCAAGCTTTCCCCCAGGTTCGGACTCTCTCTCAACGATCTACGCAGAACGAACAATAGAAAAATAAAAATCATCACCAGAAAGATCTCTCTTTGTTTTCTTTCCTACCAGTACCACTGAAGCTACTACCTACCATGGGTGATAAAACGGTTGCAACTGTTGGCAGAAACGACACCACCGAGTTGAACCTGTTAAACACGATTCTCAAAGCATCGAACTTCACATTCTTCAATATGTCATTCGCCAGCACAGAAACCTGGATGAAGCAAATACCAACATGTCATTGAAAAGGAATACAGCTTTAGTCATGACAAGGTAAATATGAATTGAAGAGGTCCAGTATGCTGAAACAAGAGATGTATGAAGCTCGAGCTAAAGCGACACACTACCCTGATGAAATAAGGGGGTTTTAGATATTGAGCACTGCAAAAGAACAGATCCATAGTCAAACCTGTGTGTAATTCAGAGGAATCTTTTGCAACTCAGTAATAGATAACTCAATATCCTTCTTTGAGTCACGAATAAGCTGAGCCTTAGCTTTTTCTCCCAAAATGACATATGTTGCTTCTTTATCAGGACCTGCAACAGAAGAATGCAATAACATCAGGGATCAACTACTTAAACAAACCAACAAAACCTAACAATTGATGACTATTACAACAACCATAGATTTAAAAGTTGTCAGAAGATACCCGAATTCAAGTTGTTCAAAGCTCTGCTAGTCTTGACTGAGGTGGAATTAATACTGCCACAGAGACCCTTGTCCGATGAAATTGCAACAACAACAGATTTCTTGACAACAATACCTAAAATTGAAACATCAACATCATTCAGCAGGCCAGTGGAACACCTAGAGTTATGCTAACAAATGATGCAACGCATCATGTAAAAATCATCCTAGATCAATCCAACTATGAGAGAAGAAATATGCATATACTATGAGTATCTCCAACGCGGGAGTTTTTCACTTTGTTTTGAACCTGACGTAGCTTCGAGGCAGAAACCATCTTCATTGCCTTTGTAATCTTCTGAATATTTTTCACACTCTTCATCCGAATCCTAACTGCACCGAGAATGAAACAGAACTCGGAAATATCAAACCACCACACATTTTTTGAAGGGAAAAAAAAACGATTCACACCAAACAAAAGCAGATCATATCATAATCCAAAGAGTAAAATGCACATCATTCTCACCATCTTGAGTAGAAATGTACCGAACACCACGACATGCTTCCTCTCTCACATCTTTGAGACATATACCAACAACCACCCCGTATTTTCCATTACAGTCAGATCTGAGAAGGACGAAGTATATACAATTTAGAGACAATAAAAAGACTGTTTCCGAATGTACATCTTAGAGACATAGACGTAACAAATAGATCAGTATTCCTCTGAACAACCATTTTCAAATCCATCACTGTTTTCCTTCATGATTCTCCATCATTTTCAATGTTCGATTTCCACTCTTTCCTCCACCACAATCGATCTCATAAACTCACTCAGACATCTTTTTTTCCATGCTGAAAAGTGTTGCAACATGATGCAAGCAAAATCATCACCGATAACAAAATCATCATACAGGGAAGGGAGAAGTGTGGATCTAATAGGGTTATTTGGGTTAGGCGCGATGAGGGGGGCGAGACGCTTGCCCTCACGCTTCAACCCTGCCATCGCCATAGTGGATCGTCGAAGATCGATGCGATCGTCTGACAATGCTGTAATGTAACCCAGGGATTAGATCAAAAGTGATACTGGACTATTGTCAATATATGTCATCCTCAAATGTTGCTCCAGGCGGAAAGTAATGGATAAATATCTTCCATGAGAGGACGAAGGTCACCGAACAATATAGACTGAACATCAGAGAGGATGATGCAACGTGAATAGCTGTTGCTAGCAAGACGGCAAAATAGCACTGGCAACTTCTGATACATGTCAAAGAGGGAGAGAATATTATTAACTCGAAGATACAAAAACAGAATACATATCCCGAGCCGCATTGGACAAGGTAACAGCATATGTTAGGACACGAAACTATCCTATTCAAAAATTTGTGTAAAACCATCATGGAGCTTCCTAACAGTATTATGAACATTTCTGCAAATAATTCACTGTAAAAATCATTTGTCACACGAATTCAAATAGTATTTTTTCGTATGATTGATGTTTAATTCGAATTTTATTTGATAATATTTCAATTTGGATTTTTATATATAAAACACGAAAAAAAAAATTCAACTTTTTATATATATCCTAAAACATCTTAAAAACTTAACACAACAATTGTGTTTTCCAATGAAACCATTCCCTACAGCCACCAGCATGGATCCCTCCGTTTCCGTTTAAAATCTGTATTAATCCCGTACTCCGAATACCCCTACGGAAGAGGAGCCAGTCCTCACGCTGAGACGATCGTAATTCTTCAAAAGAATCGGCCGCTGAGAGGTAAGTGTCGATCAGGGCGTCACGCTCTGCGGCTTAATCTGAAAAATTGCCCTCTTCCCCTTTCCCTCCCTCACCATCTTCGCCATCGCCGGCGAGCTTCGTTTCCTTGTTTTCAGCCTCGTCATTGCTTTAATTCTTGATTTTGGATTTGTGCTTTTTGTCAGAGCGGGAGGCTTCAGTGTCCGCCATTGATGCGAATTGCGAAGCAGAGGTTGATGGTGTGAGAGGGCTTTGAGAGGTGGATTGGATTTCTAGGGTTTTTGAGGTTTGTGTGTGGTGAAGTGCACGGTGGTTATTGTGGATCGTGATTTGGTTGCCGTTGATGAGTTCAGGTTGGGGGAGATGGATCTGCGGAGGGGATCGGCTGAGGTCCAACGAGGCACTTGCTGATAGGCTGACAAAATGAGGGTTTCTTACCGAAAATCACAAAATTGTTTTACTCCCTCCTCCCTATTTAAATAAAACGATTTGATGGAAAAAAAAGTATAAATATTCATGTGCTCCATGTCATATAGCGTTAATAAATTATAGACGTTAAACAACGATAATTTTATTATGTGTTAATTTTCATCAAGAATGTTTTTAATCTTAGAAAAATAATATGATTGTGAATATTAGAAAAACAAGGATCATCAAACACATGATCTTTGGAACACGCGATCTTTGGATCATCGGTGTGGCTTTCCAACTCGATGTTTTGTTTTAAGAAGTATTTTATTTATGCAAATGGACGCAGCTAAGGAAAAATATAAAATTTTATATAGAATAGATTTCAATTTTAAATTTTGGGAGTTTGGATACAACATCCAAGAATGCATTATATCTTATAAAATATTTTTTTGCTTGAAGAATTAACGTAACGTTATCAAAAAAAAAAAAAAAAAAAACAACGGTATAGCGATACTAACTACAATATTTTCACATTGAAATGCATAAATGCATGTAACAAATAGAAGATTTTTATAAGGAGATACTCGTTATGTCTCAAAAAACTATTCACTTTTTTGCGATAATAATCATGTATGCTATCTCTTTTTTGTTGCCTAACGATTAAAAAAAAAGACCTTTATTGTTAATTAAGAAAGAAAAAGATTCTAACTCTTTTCTGTTTATTTCTATAAGATATATAAAGATAGTCAGAATTACTTACATTTTAAGCCGTCAAAAACATCTCAGAAACCCAAAACACGAAATCCAGGTCAGAAAGAGTCTTGCAAAAAATAAATAAAATCTTTATACAGCAAGAAGTTATAAATAAGATATAAGTAGAAGATGATAAACATTTGATATTGTTATAAAGATGGTTTTTATGTTGAAATCAATAAAAAAAACTATAAATAAAAAATGATAAACACAGTCTATTATCGATAATAACTTTTTTTATGATGAAATTTTGGATGTCAGATGGATTTTCTTTTGTAGGAGCCATTTCATATTTATTTATTGAATTGTTGGATAGATTACATGTGTCAAAATCAATGGGCGCTTTATGGTGTTAGGAGCTCATTGCATCTCCAATGTCAAGATAAAAAACACTTGGGGTACGATTTGTTATAATGACTTTGAGAATGAATGAAATACAATATTCTGTTTGAAATGAAATACGTAATAGAATACTTGATGCTATTATTGTGTGTGTCTGGTCTGTCAATTTAGTAAATCAAAGAATTAATATTAGACATAAGAAAAATGATAATAATGCCACTGAAAAAATCACATTTGAGCCACATTGGAATATTGTTATTCGTTCATTTGATTCACTCTTCGTCAATAAACCCCTGCTCAATCTGTTTCTGTTCGGAATCGTTGCTAGTCGCAATTGGGCACTAAATTCTGGGAATTGTTCTAGGAACAAAGATCCAGCAAGCAACAAAATCCCCTCTTATCATGGAAGCAGCTAAAACGAGCAATCAAAACAAGCAAGAGATGAAATTGTACATTGATGAGACTGTTAGCCACCATCAGAGAACAATGATGATGCAATCGGAGATCTATGAAGAAGAACAGGCAGCGCCTAAGGCGAGAACGACAATGTGATGATAACGCCTGTCAAGAACAAGAGGTGTCTTTTAAAAAATTCTCATTCTTTTGTCACTCTCATTACATGATTTTTAGAGTCAAAATCATCATTTCGAAAAGAATATTATTTCCAACCTAATATTTCATTGTTCCATTTCGGTTCAAGAATGCAATCAAATATGATTTGTCGCATTTGGAGGGAATCAACATCCCTGCTCACATTCTCACAAACTAAATAGAATTTTATTTAATATCATGTACACTGTAACATATAAATATGAATTTAAAAACTGTATTTATTTTAAAATAATAAAAAAATTTATAACTAATTTAAAACGAAAAAAAATCATTAAAAAATTATACAAAATTGATATTGGATGAATACAACAATCATTTATCGTTTTATTTGTGTAAAACAACAATTTATCGTTTATCAACAAAACTCCACGAATAAATTCCGTTATCGGAGAAAAAAAATGCCATCACCAACCAACACGCTATTAACCCTCCTCAACCACCTTCTCCGGTTTCTCCTCTTCCTCCTCAACCACCACCTCCTCCGCCGCCGCACCACCACAACTCTCGCCCTCCCCATGCCGCCGCCGCAGCAACCTCGCTGCCACTACGAGGTCCTCGGCCTCCCCCAATCCTGCACCGCCGACGAGATCCGATCCGCCTACAAGCGCCTCGCTCTCCAACGCCACCCCGACAAGCTCGTCCAATCCGGCCTCTCCGCCGAAGCCGCCACCGCCTCCTTCCAAGAACTCGTCCACGCGTACGAAGTATTGTCCGATCCGAAGGAACGAACCTGGTACGATTCTCATCGGTCGAAGATTCTGTTCTCCGAGGCGAATTCGGCGGGGAATCAGCCGAGTCCAGATTTATTCTCGTTTTTCTCGTCCAATTGTTATACGGATTATTCAGATTCGAAGAAAGGATTCTATAAGGTTTATGGAGAGGTTTTTGATAGGGTTTATGCGAATGAGGTGAATTATGTGCGGAAATTAGGGTTAGGGATTGGGAACGTGAGGGAGGCCCCTGCGATGGGGGATTTGGGGAGCGCGGAGGCGCAGGTGAACGCATTTTATGCGTATTGGTTAGGGTTTGGGACTGTGATGGATTTTTGCTGGGTGGATCAGTATGATGCGGGGGCAGGGGCGAATAGGAAGTCGAGAAGGGTGATGGAGGAGGAGAATAGGAAGTCGAGGAGGAAGGCGAAGAGGGAGTATAATGAGACGGTGAGGGGGTTGGCGGAGTTTGTGAAGAAGCGGGATAAGAGGGTGATTGATATGATGGTGAGGAAGGAGAGGGAAAGGGAGAGGCGGGCGGAGGAAGAAAAGGAAAGGAAGAAGGCATTGGAGAGGGAGAAGATGGAGAGGGCTAGGGCGTATGAGGAGCCCGAGTGGGCAAGGGTTAAGGAGGAGGAGTTGGAGGGGTTGAGGGATGGGGAAGAAGTGGGAGGCGAGGGGGACGAGATTGAGGAGTTGTATTGTGTTGCTTGTAAGAAGAAGTTTAAGTCGGAGAAGCAGTGGAAGAATCATGAGCAGTCAAAGAAACACAAGGAGAAGGTGGTGGAGCTCAGGGAGTCATTCGCCGATGAAGATGACAAGGAGGAAGTTGAAGAGACGTGGCAAGGTGAAGAAGAGGATGATGGTGTAGCCGAACATGACAAGGAAAGAGATGCTGATTATGGTGGCGAGGATGATGATTTTGCGTCTGTAGACAATAGTGTTGATGAACTTGAGAAGAAGATTGGAGATAGGTTTGTGCTTGAGGAGGTACAAGGTGGTGGTGGTGATGATGATGAAAGTGATGATGCTGAGGAAGCGACTGGTGGATTAGATGACGAAGCAAGCATTCTTGAAGCTATGCTCTCTGGTCGTAGGAATAGGAGATCTGTAGCTTCACATCATCTGCCAAAGGTTTCTGAGATGAATGGCGATGCCCAGAGTAGTAGCAAAGAAACAGAGTTCATGGAATATAATAACCAAAAAACAAGCAAGAAGAGCAGACGAGCTAAGAAAGGAAAGGGTAAAACTTCGGATGGAGATGCTAAGGGAGCTAGAACAACTGGTTATACAGAGGGCAATGTTCCAGATAAGGAACACGACGGATTGGACGATCCCAATGCGAGCACTAGTGGGGTTAACGATGAAGTTGAGCTGAATGCACAAAGAAGCAAGAAAGCGGATAAACAAGTTGTAGAAAGAAAAGGCGCTATCAAGAGAGATGAAGATGTCAAGCCAAGGAACTCATCCAAAGGGAAAAAACAGAAGGTTGGATTTCTCGTCTTGTTGACACCCAATAATTCTTGCTTTACGACCTCGTTGTTGCGGTTTACATGGAAAGAGTTGTTTGAACTTCGTTGGGGATTTCACACTACATGACATCAGCCTTGAGTTGTTTTAGATTCTGGTATGTCAAAAAGCATTGCCTGCGTGCAAAAGAGCAACTCTGTGTTAAGTTTCCTATTTCAATGGATTAGAAATGAAACAGAAATTTGAGCTTACAGGTTTCATCTGCCACCAGTGAATACTTAGAGCTTTATAGTGATCATGAATCGTGGCGCCAGTGTATAAAATAAATTACCTTTCCCAGCTATACCTCCACAGCTCCACCATTCTTTGTATCCGTGCAACATATTTTCTGTGTCCTGCATTTTCCACTTAACTGACCTTCGCGTTCTGATCTGTGTGTTGATATAGGCAAAGCAAAAGAATTCCGAGTCAACCTGTGAGAAATGTGGCGAGGAATTCGAATCAAGGTAAAGCACCATACATACTTTTTTATGTACTTTTCCTTTCCCAGATATTTGGCTTTCTGATATATCTCTCATCCGTTGCCACATTTTTGTTGTCCTCAAACAGGAACAGGCTTCACAAGCATATTGCTGAGACCGGCCATGCGTCGTTGAAATCAAGATGATCATTGGCTACCCAGTTTTTCATCTAAATTTCGGTCCTCGACGATTGTTGTGATGATGAATGTCCATGACTGCACCTTAATTGGGTTATATTCTTCAGGAAATTCGCTTGCTGCAGTACTGATACAATAGCGCTGTAAACTATGCATGAACATGATGTATGGTAAGTTAAGCAGGTCTAGTTTTGTATTCCTGCCAATTCATCGTAAGTATTCTGCAAGTCTATACTCGAGACTGCAGCATTCTTATAAACTGTGTTCGCCTAAGTTATTCATAATATATGGTTAGAAGTGCGATTTTGTTCGTTTGAAACTTATCATGCGTATTGCTCTGCTCGTGCTTTTCTTGAGAGGATAGGAAACCGTCTCATCGCTAATCTTGGACTTCTAGTTGCAGATTTGCATTGACAAGTATCTTAATGGCATGCATCCGTGTAACTCTTTGGGTGGATTTGGTCGAGGAGATCCAGAATTACATGTTTTCTTCAACTAGTGATCTACTCCACTCCTCAAATTCTTGTTGTTTCGAAACCTTCATTGTCACAAATTTTATAATGAAAGTGTGTACATATGCATTCCATCCCATCCCGCCAAACCCCCCGAATTATTACACATATCACCATGTTATCAGACATTACAAGTTCGCCTCGCCCCTCATCACATCCACCAGCATGAAACCCTAACAATATGCCTCTGGTGACAACCTCCTTCTTGGTGCCACCACCAGCGGCACCTTCTTCTGCAATGTCAACCCGTACGCCTCCTCCATATCCAGCTTCTCATTCGCTTCCCAATCAAACCCATGAACAAGCGTCGCCGTCAACACCATCACCATTCTCAACCCCAAGCTCATCCCAGCACAGATCCTCCTCCCCGCCCCAAACGGGATCACCTCGAAATCATTCCCCCTAACATCCGCCCCCGGTCTCTCCCCGCCCGGGAGAAACCTCTCGGGCCGGAACTTGAGGGGATCGGACCATGCCTCCGGGTCACGTGCAATCGCCCACACGTTGACGAGGAGGGTCGAGTTTTTGGGGATGTGGTAGCCGTTGATCTCGACGGATGTGGATGCGATGCGCGGGAGGGAGAGTGGAGTTGATGGATGTAAACGGAATGTTTCCTTGATCACGGCCTGGAAGAAGGGGAGTTGGGTCAGGTCGGACTCGGTAACGAGACGGGTTCGGCCCACGACGGAGTCCAGTTCATGTTGTAGTTGGGCGAGGAGTTTTGGGTGCCGGATCAGTTCGGCGATGGCCCATTCTGTCGTGCTCGAGGAGGTGTCTGTTCCTGCTGTAAACAAGTCCTGCACAAGTGAAAGTAAGCGGCTAAGTGATATGGATGATCGAAATATTGGCAACAATCTATGGTTGTTGAGGTCCAGAGAAGACAAGATATTCCTATATTGGCAATAATCTATATGCAGCTTACTGTTGTTATGTGACAAGATTGTTTTTCATCAACTGATATTCCTATTAGATGTGTGACAATGCCTTTGTCAGAAATGTGAGCAATGGTTCCTGGAGTGCTTTCGCAAGGGATTAATGATTTGAGCATGGAAATTACCAGAAGCAAGGCCTTGATTTCAGTGTCCGATAACTTCCCGCCTTCGCCATCGCAATTATCCTTTAAAGACAGCAACGTAGTCAAGAGATCAGCATGCTTTCCATCTTTATTATGATCAACTCCCTTCGCCTTATGCTCTTCGAGTATCGCTTCCAGGAAACCATCGAACCTCTTGTGAAGCTTCTTCATCTTAGACGCAACGCCCTGCAAGTCGAGCCAATCAAGCGCTGGCACGAAGTCTCCGATGTTGAAGACTCCAGCCAGCACCATGAGTTCCACCACCATGTCCTTGAACTCGTCTGCCTTAGGGTCGCCTTTCCCTGCTCCGTCTCCAAATACTCTTCGCCCTAGCATGACCCGAGCGAGGGCGTTGGTGGTGCAGACGTTGAGGAGCTGGCCTAGTTGCACCGGCTTGCCTCCGGCGTCCAACAGCGCCTTTGTTAATTTAGATACCTCCTCCTGCAATTCATCAATACAAATGAATTAGTAGCTTTTACATATCATTTGAGCATTTTCCATAACAGATGAGTCATGAGAGGTCCAAGATACAAACTTAACAGATGAGTCATGAGAGGTCCAAGATACAAACTTCCAAATTTTTAAGGGGATTGCACGACAGATTTATGTAACGTATCATGGGGGGTTGCACGATAGATTTATGTAAACAGTGATGTTTTATAGTCCGTGATGTTTGTCAAATTTTGCTCACTATATTCTCGGAGTAGTATGAAACAAAGAAATTAAATACGTAATCTAGGGTTTTTTGGATCAAGGGATTGAATAGTTTCAATATATATTTGGGTTGTTTTAATTTATTTAAAATCTATTATTTTTTAATAATTTTTTAATTAAAAAAATAAATTCATCATGTTATGTTAGAGTTATCAATTATCTTTCACTCTCAGATGTTAAGTAAACGCCAGAAAATAAAACGGGGGAAGAGAAAACAGGCCGTCCCCATGACAGATGGTGCAACATTGTAAGCGCAGCACCATCGAGGGCCAACCAGGCTATTAACTATGTGACAAATCTCCAAGTAATCAATATCAACAACACGATATTGTTGGGCTCATAAAACTCCAAAGTGTCTTTTTGTTATCGTGTTGTTGTTATTTTTTTTTTTTTGAATGATAAAATAAAAGATATAATTTCTAAACGGATAAAACAAGAAAAATATGATTTTTTGTTTTTGTTTTTTATTTCATTAAAATATAATATTCAATATTTTTATTATAAAAAATCACTTAATTTGAAAAATGATTTTGATTATTGATTTATTATTATTGATTTTGATTTGTTATGTTTTGACAACAATATAAACAAATACTTTCAGGAGATATTGTTGGGCTAATAATACTGGATTTATGATATTATTAGTATTTCAAGAGACATGGTGTTCCGATAGCGACAAGTACTGATATCGGTCATTCTAAACCAACCGTTGACCGTTAACTTAGAGATTGTATAACGATGTTGTTGAAAACTCTTAAAAATCAAACCAATAATTAAAATACAAAGACAATAATAAAAACAAAAAACACCTCACATAAATATAAAAACAGTAATGAAAAGGGCTAGAAAATTAATTTTTTCCGATTTTGTAGTTTGGTTTCATTAATTTCAAACATTAAATATTTCAGTTTTATCAACCGAAATAGAAACTTGTTTTCAATCCATCATAACAAAGATACTGTATTAAATTTAGGACAATTGAAGTTACATATAAGTAGTACTAATCTTAACGGATCAGTGAAATCATTTTCATGCGAATATCCCAAAAACAGAGCAACACAACACCAGTTCAGACATTACTGACCCAACAAAAATCATCCAAACATAGAACCCAAAATCCCCGTAAACAGAAACCAGTCAAATGAACTCAAAACCAAAATCAAAACAACAATCAACTTCACTCAAAACAAACACAAACAACAAAAACAACTCAAATCAAATCCATCATCACCTGTCTAACACCTCTGAAATCATCTATGGCCTTCGCCGAGAACAAATGAACAGAACAAATCTTCCTCAGCATCCTCCACCTCGGCCCATAGGGCGCGAACACAAGATCCTGGTAATTATAAGCGATATGCTTCGCTCCACTATTCGGCGGCCTGCTTGAGAAGTTAGCGTCATGCGTCTTGAGGAACTGCGCCGCCGTGGCTGCGGACGCGGCCACGACGACGTGCACGTAGCCCAGACGCAGGTGCATCAACGGGCCGTATTTTTGGGCCAAGCGGGCCAGGTTCTGGTGCGGCATCGGGCCCAGGTGAGGGAGGTTGCCGAGGACCGGCCATGGTTTTGGGCCCGGCGGGAGGGGGCAGCGTGGCCGCGGGGCGAGGAGGAGGGTGTAGAGGAGGTACAGGAACACCGCCGTGGGTACGACGTAGAGGACCAGCTCGAGGGACATGGCGACGGTGGCGACGGTGGTAGGAAGGGTATATATGATAATAGATGAAGAATGAGTTGTTTCATTGGTTATATAGGAGCCCGCGGAGTGACTGCTGCAATAACGCAAGTAGATTGATTGTTGCTTGATGAATGTATAATTTGTTTTTGGAAAAATAACATATACTTTTTTGAATTTTCGAATTTTTTGTATATAATTTTTTAATTTTGAAAATAGATATATTTGTATTGTTACGAGGGTTTTTTTTTTTGTAAAAACATAAATGTGATTATTTTCAAGAATAAAATATCAAAAATTAAGATTTTTTTAAAATTTAAGGATTTAAGTGACTATTTTTAATAGTTTATGAATAAAATATAACTAGATGATAATTTAGGAGATTAAATATTATTTTTCTTTATTTTTTTTAATTTTATTTAGATATTTAAAGAGAACCAACCGTTCGACCTTGGTTTGGTTCTGATTTAAAACTAAACCGTGATTATGTATAAATTATATTGTGTTCATTTCAATCGATAGATAGTATAACTAGTTTCATTGTTTTCTCGTGATATCTATCTTGTTTGAAAAGCAAATGTTAGCGAAGATTGTTTTTGCGCAGTTTGAAACGTAGGTGGTGAAAAATCTATCTCTCCCTCTATCATTTCTTACCTTTACTTTGCCTCGAGGCTTTTGGTTTCGCGTGACGTTTACGAATGTGTTTTTGGTGGGATGTATTTGAAGAAATGTGTTCTTGACTTATCGTCCAGTCGAGATAAATGACCAATGGGTTCAATACTTCGGTGAAGTACCGATAAATAATTAATCAGATAGATCATAAAAGAAAGTCAACAACTCGATCAAAAGTTGGAAACACGTGATACGGGGAACTGTACACTAACCAAACCAACACACCACTTGTGCTTGAGGTTTGGGTAGATCGTTTGCTTGGACGTACAGCATTGATGTAGACAGTGTCGGTATCTGTTTCGTCCATTCTTGGCTGCTCGTTTCCATATTTAGGATAGTGCAGCCTTTGGAAACTGAAATGCCTGTGGCTATAAACTATTCCTTCTTGTCATATTACGATGACTCATGCCTCTTCTCTCATAGTAGTATTTTTCAATAGAAAGCATTAATAATACATGCGTCCTGAGATGGAACCACGAATCAGAAAAGGGAAGAAATGATTCAATGAGCTTCGATTCACCAGTCTCGCCTGCCTGGCCGCCTCCCGCACACGAATTGAAGTCGCTCACCACATGGAGAATCGGACGCATGAACTCGTGCCATGCATAAAATCAAGATTTGTTTTTTCTGAGTCGTGTGTTTGGTATGGGGGGTTACTGCGTGTGTGCGTGAAGGGTAGATGTTGTTGCACGTGACAATGGGGCATGGACTTCGTTGTAATGGAAACTTGTCTGAAACGATAAAAGCATGAATGACGCCTCTTCGACCTAATGCCATGCCCTGGTGCATTATGATATGTCCCTCTCAAATTATAAAATTATCTTATATAGGTAATAAAATTGTTTATATGATTTAAAATATGATTAATATTTCACGATAAAATTATTTATATGATGTTTTCATAATCAGTATTATTTTTCGTAAAATTATCGTATAAGTAATAAAATTATTTATATAATTTAAAGTATCATTAATATTTCACGATAAAATTATTTATATGATGTTTTCATAATCAGTATTATTTTACGTTAAATTATCGTAAAATATTAATGATACTTTAAATTATGTATTTTAATAATAACCCACGACATAATTTTACGTCTTTAAAATCAATAATGAACCTCCTCAAAATACGTGTTGAATGATGCAATGATGATGAAACGTTGTACTAGCTCCGTCCCAATATATAACAAACGTTTTTTTAATGATAATGAGATATTAGTGTGGTTCACGAAACAGAATAAGAAAGAAGAAGGAATGACGTAGTGAATGTAGTATAACAGATGTTGATTTGCTTTTGGTTTTTTATGTGAAAAAGTTACAAAATATAATAATGTTGGTTATTTTTTGGAATGATCCAAATAAAAAAATATGGTCTATAATATGGGATAGAGGGAATAGATAATTAGATAATTATTTCAATAGCCTCAAAAATAGATGAGATCTAAAAATATATATATCTAAATATATTATTTTCGAAGAATAGTTATTGAATAATTTATAACAAGACTGAATATGTAGTCTCAGTATATAGAAGCTCAAGGAATATATGTAACCGGAAACTATTGAAGAATGTCATGCATCTACAACTTGAATGTTCGCTTTCAGTGTTTTGAGCCTACATTGAAGTAGGATGGTACAGAACTGGAGCCATTAACTATCAGTATTAATCAGGCGAGCCTACCACTATCTCCTTGCATTTGATCAATTTAAAAAAAATTATAATTTCTTAACATGAAAAAATAATAAATCAATTTTTGATACAAGCACCCACTATTTTTTTTTTTTACCGATGCTACAATAAACCTACTACTATATAAAGAATTATTATTTTTATATAAAAATTCATACAAATAAATGTGACACTAGTATAAATTAATATGAGAAGCACACAATGGTGTTCGAGGAAACTTAACTCGAAATTTGTGAGTTGCCAAATCAATTTCAGGGCCACGGACACAATGAAACACCAGCTTTGTTATGATCTTAAGAAAAACAAATGATCTAAAGAAAAACTTTATCATCATCATCATTGATTTTAAGTCTAGTTAGATAGTAGTGGATCGTGAATACACTTAAAACTTGTAGGAACCATCACGTGAAGTCGAAAAATATGTTCTCCGATCATATAGATCTTCCGTGTTACGCACCTAAACGAGACGCCGGCTTCACCTAATATCCAAGTCGCTTTTAACGTTCTTGTTGCTCCGATTCTTCTGGCGTAGCCAATCCTGAGTTGTGCTATAGTTTCAACTCTAAGCCGTCTCGTGTCGTGTCGTGTCGTCTTTTCTTCAAACCATAGGCATTGTTTTCTCGAGTTTCCAAATATGGATACGTCAATGGTGTGCACAAGATAACCACGCTGGTGAAAGCGTATTTAACTTGGGCACCATGATGTGTGAAGTTCATCGTGTGACTTTTTTTCGATGGATTTTGTCTTCAACTGTTCCACAACCACAATTTCACAAGCAATGTCAAATACAATCATTTCTTAACCTGCACTGTTGATCAAACCATGCCATTTCAGGAATGCATCTGCACCAGATCTTATTCGCAAATGCTCGAATTCGACTTTGATACGCGATTCCACATCTGAACATTCGAACTTTTGCGTCGACTAAATATTCAAAACTGTCAAGGGTCGAAAATTCGTGAACCAGAACGTAGGGTAATCGTAACTGAAAACAAAACCGAAGTTTTTTTTTTCTCTTTAAAAAAAAAAGTGTCAGATGTACCAGAACTAAATCGCAATAGTTGTCTAGATTGCTGGTGCAACAATTATTGAACAATATTCAAGCCGGCTTCAAGCCACCGTACGTATAAAATGATTCATGACACTGTTACCAGAAAGAAATTTTGCAGTCCATAGTACTCAGCATAATTGAAGAGAATTGTCCTTTATGTTGCATATGCGAGAACACTTTATGGAACTGTCTCAAGTGATAGAGGCAGTTCTAAGAAAATCAGCAAAAAATACAGGCATATCAGTTACGGATTTTCACACAGTTAACATCGAGTTCCGAAGAGAACAATTACTGACAACTAAACCATTGCGCTAACGGCTGCGGATCTTTTGGTTGACTTTAAAGTTGCAAAAAGATCATTGGGATTGGATTGATTATTGCACCAGCCGGGAATCGAACCCGGGTCTGTACCGTGGCAGGGTACTATTCTACCACTAGACCACTGGTGCTGCTTGTGTTTGTCAAGAACATTATCAAATACACACTTTGTGTTGAAGGTGAGATTGTTTAGCAAAGAAAGGGTAATGCTCCCCGGATTTCAGATTTGCTAATCAATGGAAGCATCCAAAAAAACGAAGGCAACGATAAACAGCTAGCAAACATTGATCCAAGAGGAATTTCATGGCGAGTGCAACTCCACATTGATAATAAACCAAGCAAAACTAACCGAGATCATATACTTATTCTTGCATACCTCGCTCAAGAGCTCAGAATAAGGTAAATGATCACAAGAATCTGGAAATAACAAAGCCGTTCTGCCATCTTCTGAATCCGGAGTGACACCTTCATCATAACTAAGTTTCAAGCCCGTTTCCAGCTGGGTGACCCGGGTGAATATACAATATCAAGTTTTATTCAGGATCATGCTTGCCTGCGCTGATATGGCATAGAACTTCGCATACATAGAATCTTATACAGGCCATGATCCACAACAGGCTAATCATCAACTCTGTCAAATAGTCAGGTACATCAAATCTTGAAAAATGCTTGTTAACAGAAACCTGATAAATTAAGGCAAAGGGGATGATAACTCTAATAGATCCAACACTGAAACCACCAAGCAAAGCCCAATGTCAAGTTCCAACTCAAAAAAAGAAATATATAAGGGTGAGTGCATTCACAGAAACCAGCAACTGATTCACTAATCCCTATAATACCAAACACGAGTGACAATTGGCAGCACGTCAGAAGATCAGAATTAGGAGAGTTGATCAAGCTGGTGTTTAGGGAAATGCAGGCCAACTGCTTTTAACTGATGAAAGCTGCTCACTATTGCACACACTCAAGAGCTCAGAGAGTCCATGTGGAGCAATTACTATCCAAATATGTGGTACCAAGTAATAAGTAAAGCACACATATACCAAGTACCAACAGACATAATTTAGGCCCAGAATAGCCTTGAATGTCGCAAAAAGAATTAACGACCTAAACTCACCACAATTGATATGCATTCACTTTATACTCAAGATATGCAGAAGGTACAAAATACGCATCAATTCCTTAACAAGACACCATCTCATGTCCATGCATGTATCTTCATTGCCATGCCAATCGAGCGAGCCAAGCATGACATATGACAACTGCAATACCCAGTAGAAGAACAAGAAAAGCTAAAGGGGATGCTAAGCTTACATTCCTTGATGCATTTCGACAGAAGAAATGAAAGCTAACAGGAAACCCATATTCTCTTCTCCTCGTTGTAGCTGATCTTTGAGCATATCTTCCTTTTTCCCGCCATATTCACTACTCCCCTTCAATTTTCTATTGTTCAGGAGCTTCCATTTCTTGAAACCCATTCTCCTGGTTCTTGTTTTGCGCCACCTATCTCATCCTCGCTTTCTATTCCTGCCTCATTATCCTGTCATATGGAAAAATCTTTGTGTATGCTTCAAACGTTTAACGTCATCCTGATCCCAACAAGCACAGGACAAGTTGAATATATAAGCATGCTAACGCTAAGAAGGACATTAGTCATGCGATTCGCATTCGAAGTTAAACAAATGAGCGATGTACACATGTAACCGCTAACCCAAGAGTTATAAATTGCTTTGATACGAACCTTGGACATGACCACCTAAGAGATCAGTCTCATAGTAGAAAAACTCACATTCCATATAAAATCTCACACTGAGAATCCCATATACTTACAATGGGAGAATCAAATTTAACATTTGTTCACAAATCCACGATATTCAAATCTCATATCATAGAATAAGGATCCTAACACGCTTACCCGTGATGGCCAAAAGAATTCCTCATGCCTCTCATTATCCTCCATCAACCATCAAGATGCCACGTTTATTGCGATATGGTAGTGAACAAAATATAGAAAAATAGAAACATTGAAAAAAGAATGCCAACGAATCATAATAGAAGAAGCCTGAGATTTCTCCAATAACCATAGACTATTGTATTGAACAATGCCTAGAATCGGCACCTTTATAAGTGGAAGAAGTATCAAACACGTAACAAATCAGCCGCAATCACGCTACGACATTGGTATCGATGCAGAGATCACCAGAATCATTAACACACATACCGAATTCTCTATAAAAGGCCACGGCATGTTCCCAAAATTGAAACAATTTTGAATCAAAGACAAATGAATTCGATCACGACCTGAAATCGAAGCGTATGATCGCGATCGTGATCGGATTCGTGCTCGGATTTGATGTTGACATCTTGATTTTGCTCTCGACGAACAACGTTCTGATCTTCGCCTTCGCATGATTAGGGTCACGCCAAGAGCAACTCACGAGCCTCGCGTTTATTTGGTTGTGACGCGTAGAGGTGGCTAGCGCGTTGGCTCGGGTTCAGGCTCGGACAGAACACAAACAGTAAAAAAAGACTCAAATCTTTTTGGATAAAAAGTGGAAGCATGAATGAACACCCGAAACAAATATGACCCTTAGGCTAATCTGAGTATGATCTAATGTTGTCTTTGATATGAGATTTGGATTAAAAGGGAGCGATATGATATTTCATCAAACCTTTGTTATTAAGTCATTTATAGATCCTGTCAAACAATGAGATTATCAGATTATTATTTATATGATATTTCGTCGAGTTAAAAATATTTCACTGTTATAATGAATTGATTGAATATGAAGTTATGTTTCTTGATTATTTCAATAATTTTCTACTCACGATATGTTTTTTTAATATCGATGGAATATTCAACAACGATGATAGAAAGATTTCTGCTTGAGATATTTCAGAAAACCCTTGCAAAAAACAAAATGAGAGATTTTCGACAATATTCACCTATTATCCAACCACAATAATTCATTTGCATGTTCTTATTGATTATTCTAATGATTTTATCGAGTCCTATTTCAGATGAATTCCAACATGATCGTTTTCTTACATCAATGTTCTCCTTATAAAATGTTAACCAAAATTTCCAATCAACCCGATGCCATCAATCATTTTTTTAACCTTGAAAAAATCAAGTTCAATGTTTTTCAAAAGGAAATTAGATTATCAACCGATTAATAAATCACTCATACGAATAATATAACAAGAATAACTGCTTATGGGATTTAACATTTCATTTATATCGATGTGTCATTGATCTTGCAACAATAATCAAATAACCGTTGTAACATTATATCCGCTATTTTCTTTATATTATATTTTTTTTCATATTTATTTCACTTTTTTAAAATTTTTCAAGATACCGTGCAAATAGAACAAAATGGAGGACAAAGAAAGTAAAGATGCACTCGGAACCAGCAGGTTATCCTCAAACCCGAACCGGAGCCTCATCCCCGAACCTAATCCCCTCCATTCACACTACACACCACTTTCTCTCTCTCACATACAAAGCATTCCTCTTTTCCCCCCCTAATCTATCCTTCTCTCTCCTCCCCGCATCGACTCCACACTGCAACACGTCTCAGCACTCGCTCGCTGCTCCGCCGCCGTCGTTTCCGCCGCCGCCAAACCACTCTCCATTTCGTGTTCCTGCAGCAACTCGGCACTGTAAGCGACAAATTCGAAAACCCTAATTTCATAGTTCGACTCGCATTTCATAGAATTGCTTCGATTTTTGATGTTTTGGTTGCTACTCATGGTGAATTTAGAGCTTTGGATGTGGTTTATACATGTATTGATGGGGAAATTGGGGTTTTAGGTGGTGTGATTGTGATCTGGTGGTTGTGTGCTTTGTTTGTATATTTGATTTTATGATGAGCTGAGGAAATGCGTTGGTGTTTGGGGTTAATTGGAGGTGTTGATTGGTGATCTGCGGTTTAGAGAGTAATTGGGATTTGTTCGGGTTGGTTTATGCACGGCGTTTGTATGGGAAGTGCTAGTGGTAGGTTTATATTGAGCTGGAAGGGTTAAGCTCATTTGATTGCGCGCGTTTTAGGACGATAGTGGGAATTTATTAGGTTTCGCTTTTGGTATCTTAGGTTGAGTAAGTATATTATTAGGTATTTAGGTGTCGTGGGTGTTTTTGCTAATATATGGATGTCCGGCTCATTTCTGTTTCCAAAATGTGTAAGTGTATTTATTTTATTAAAGCGAATATTGGCATATACCTTTGAAGGGTGAAACACGTGAAGTTTAACTACCATTGAATTAACGAATTGCGACTTCGTGATATAAATGAAACCGGAACGACTGAGTTAAATCTTATAGGTGTCGTGAAATAGAAATGAACAATGAAACAATGCACACGTGAGCATTATCATGTCCTAGACTCCTAGGCGCAAGCCATTAAGAAAATAACGTCCAGAGCCACCTCAACCTATATCTCAATGGATGACAACACGTTAGAATGTTCATGTGAGTTCATTGAATCCCTAGATGATGCATATCATGCAACTATGACATTCTCGCTGGCAGCTTGGGACTTTATGAATCAGATTATCTATGCCTGGGAATGAAAATAGCGATACGGTCCATAATTTCTTCCATCAAGGTAATTTGTCTCAAAACCAACAACACACACGAGCTGTGGAGGGGAATTGGAATGTGCTGAATAATAACCCCTGGGGGGTGAGCGACAGGCAAAATAGTGGAACCCTTACATCAAAGAACTATAATGCGCATCAATCAGGTATGTACTGCTGGAATTTTTTATTTTCGGTGCTTTTGTTTCCGACTAACTGATTGTTTTACCGAGTGATCTGATGCTATACTTCTCTTTTTGTTCTTAGATAATGAGAGAGCACAAGGCAATCAGTTTGCTCTGGGTTCATATGGTTCAAACTTTACACAATCAAATCCAAGGCAGGAGTTCTTCAAAGTTCAATCACAGAATCAACTTCCGATCTATTTAAATGGCTTCAACCATGCACCAGAGATTTCCTATACAAGACAAAATGAAGCTAGTAATATTATGGGAATGGCTACAGAATCTGATCAAGTTCATCCTAGTTTGAGAGAATTTCATATGCTTGATTCACAGCACAGAAGTGGCCTTCAACATAGTAATTCGAATTCAGCGAGTTTTAGAGCCGTGGACTCTCGTGTTAACTTTGATTTTCTTGGCAACCAACAGCAGATGACTGGTCAACAGGCAGGGCCGTTGCTTTCTATGCAGAGTCAGCAGTCTGGTATGGGTGACATGCAGCAAATACAGCAGCAGCAAATGCAGCAACAGTTAATGCTGAAGCAAATGCAAGAGTTGCAAAGACAGCATCAGCTTCAGCAACTAGAAGCCTTACGAAGAAATTCACTTAATCAGATGTCTAACATGCCAAATCAACGTATAAGCCACCCATCGACGTTGGGCAGTGAAACTTCTATGCATGATGGACAGAGCTTCCCATGGCAATCACCAGTCATGGTTGGGAACCCAAACTGGCTGCAGCATGGAGCACATGCAGCTATGCAAGGGTATTCTAACGGAGTTACGATTACACCCGAGCAAGGCCATGCCCTTCGGATGATGGGCTTGGTGCCACAGTCGGGATCCCATTCCCTGTATGGCGTTCCTGTTTCCAGTCCTCGAGCAGCTAGTCCTCTTCATGGACAAGTAGATAGGCCTGGTATGCACCAGACATCAGTTCAAAATAGTTCACTTTCTGGTAATCAGCATGCTTTATTTCCTGAGCAGAGTGCCTTTCGAGAAGGCAGTGATTTGCCAAATTCAGGCTTCGAAAACAGAAGTTCCTTCCAACATGGTTTTGGACCCGGTTCAGGTGATGCAGAGAATGTTGGATTCCTAAATCAAAATCAGCAGAGAAATGTTGTCCGTGAGGATTCTGGAGGGAAACATGTCTTGACCAGTTCATTTGAAACATTTCCTGAGAAAACCGTGAAGCATGCAGCTTCTTCACAAGCAGCTGTAGCCCTAGATCCAACTGAGGAGAAAATTCTATTTGGAAGTGAAGACAATATATGGGAGGCATTTGGAGGGAGCCTTACAACTGCTGCAGGAAGTAACAATAATACAGATGCAGCATTTCCCTCTCTGCAGAGTGGGACTTGGAGTGCTCTAATGCAGTCTGCTGTTGCAGAATCTGATAGTAGCACTATTCCCCCACAGGAAGGGTGGAATGGTGTTGGTGTGCACAATTCTGGGTCACTAGCTACAAACGTGCAGAATTCCTTTTCCCAGAATACTGCAAGACATCAGGTTGCTTGGACTGATGACTCTCAAGCAGCTTTGAGGTCGAAGTCTGTTGCTGATAATGCGAGTATGGCTCATAATACTGGCTCTACCTCCCTTCCATCATTTTTAAATCAAAGGCCCAGTCAACAAGCCAGATCATCTCAGCAGACTTCACAGGAAGGAAGAAATTGGTTAGACAATAGGGTACAGAGTCATGGTGAAGGCAGACAGGTTGAAAACATTTATTCTTCTGCTGAGCTCAATTCTAAGGGACCCACTGGTCATTCGGGCCATCAACCGAATATGCCTTCACAAGGTAGCTAATTGATCAATAGACTAAATGCTTTCATAGTAGAATCTTCTCAGCAAAATGTTTTTATGACCGCAAAAGATCTTCATGTTCTAGATCATGACAGCGCTATTAATACCAATGTGGGTCATACTGGTCCTTTCTTGACTCATGATTCTGCTTCTAATGCAAATGTTGGATTCTCAGGTCCAAAGTATAATCGGAATGATGAAGCCGCGAACCACAACCTAAGCATCGCTAAGGTTAATCAGGATACCGGCCAATTGGTTTCAGAAAACCACAGCTATAATTTCTGGAGAACTGTCAATTCTACCCAACCAGAAAATAATGAGTCGAAGAATCATCAGTCAGTTCAAAGTCCCCAAGTCTTGGATTCTTCTCTCAATAGTTCTGTCAGAGGAGGTTCTGAGATTCGTGAGACTGGAAATACTGATAGGAGAGAAAATTTTCATGATAGTCACAGTTTCAATGTGTCACATCATTCTCCATCTGATAGCTTTAGAGATAATGCCTGCTCAGATATCAGTAATATGCATGTTTCGCCTGGACAAAAGCAGACATCGTCTGGCCTTGGTGGTAGCAAAGGCCTTGGGCATCGTAAGTTCCAATATCATCCAATGGGAGTTGCAGATGTGGATGGCGAACTTGTTAATAGGCAGAAGCATCCCATTTATTCGGAAGCTATGCCTCATCCTTTTCATGAAGGTTTTGCGAACCAAGAAAGGCAATCTGTATTCTCTCATCCCGGTTTAGGGAAGGTCAGATGAGTTCCTAGTTCTTTTTCCCTGCTTAGAGAAAAAAAAATAGAAATTCTAAATTCTAAATTCTAAATTCTAAATTCTAAATTCTAAATTCTAAATTCTAAATTCTAAATTCTAAATTCTAAATTCTAAATTCTAAATTCTAAATTCTTCACAATCATTGTCCTTTGAGTTGCAGGGGCTTGTGCCGAAGAACCATGTAGATGAAAGAGCATGGTATGGTCATGCATCCAGTACATCCTATTCCTATCAAGGTCACGCTACCGTTGCATCTACATCAGAGAAGCAAACACAATCAAGGTAAACAGATCTCATGGTCTTTAGTTTTTTTTTTAATCAAGTATACAGGTTAGTTTCAGGTCAAATGCCAATTGAAAAGCATGGTTCTATGCTGAGCTAGTATCAGAATATTCTAAGCAATGCTGACAATGTTTCATCCATCTTTTTTCTTCCTGCTGTAACATCCTTTTTAATCACGTAGTCAAAATATGCTGGAGCTTCTTCACAAGGTGGATCAATCAGATGAGCAGAACAGTGTGAAACAGTTGAGCTCTAGCATGCCCACTGAGGTACCTGAAGGAGAAGTATCCGGGGGAACTGTGAGGCATCCTAAACAATCTTCTGGGTCTCAGTCATTTGGATTGCAACTTGCTCCTCCGTCTCTGGGACTTCCAGCTCCAAATTTCACTATGGCTGGTGAAAATTCTTTCCCGGATGATAATTCATCTGGCTTAAATGCTGTTCATTCTGTTATCAAAGATAAAGCCAATGCATGGCTGCCTCCGGGTGCTTCGTTTCAATCGATGCCACCCTTGCAACAAGCACTTAACAGGGGGGCGTGGAATGAGAAATCCGATTCTCCAGGACACCTGTATGCTGAAACTTTGCCATCAGATATTTCTCGTGAGTCCAAGGGTGTTGGCAATTCCACCGTTTTTGCATCTGGGTCTGGTTATTCGAGAAGCCATCTTCAAAGTCAACAACTGACTGATGCAGGTGGAAAAACGAGTGACAACCATAATAGGCAGTTAGCTGATGTATCAGTGACTTCTACTTCTCAAAGCTACCACTCTAATGATCTTGCTTCACTGAGAGAAGTCTCTCAGTTGACAAATTCAGAGCAATATGATGCCAGAACTTCAGTTAATCAAACTCCTCCATCGGCTATTTCTGCAGCTTCTCAGCCCTCTGTCATGTACAATGCTACTGGGAACACCAATTTGGCATCAGTGGCGAAACCTGGTAATTATGTTACTCAGCAACATTTGTCCAATCAGTTCATGAACGCTTCAAATTTGTACATGTCACGTCAACATACAAATAATTCCATGGAAACACATCTAAGCAGTCAAAAGGAGCAAGATAGCAAAGATCCCCGCGAAGGAGGAAATGCTATCAATTCACATGCCATTGTACGTGGAGAAGAGGGTTCAGAGAGAATAAGGGATGCAGGAGTAAAGATTGGTAATTCTGTGTCAGAATGTGCTGCTACCCAGAAAGAGATTGAAGCATTTGGTCGTTCTCTGACTCCCAAAAGTCACGGACCTGATAACTACTCAATGCTGCAGCATGTGCTAGCTGTGAAGGATGCAGAGGGGGATGTTAATGTTAGGCATATGAAGAGGCTCAAAGGATCAGATACCGGCCATACTGCTGGGCAGATGTATTCAGGTGGAACGAACTTTTTAATCAAGGATCCATCAGCAAGTAGTGCACCGGTCAGTGATGGAGATGCCAAGAAACTCGATGTTACCCCAGAGGCATGTAACCCTCATGATACTGGCAGACCTCTGCAGGTGCAACATGATAATGCTCTCATGCAAGATAAGCTTTCTGTTAGTCAGAATCTTAGTGGTACTGATACAACACCTAGACTCGAGCACCCTCATATTAGCCTGCAGATGGCACCAACCTGGTTTGATCAGTTTGGAAGCATAAAAAATGAGCAGATGCTGCCTGGGCATGATGCCCACAAGTCTCCGTCCATCTCAAGTTTACAACAACAATTCATGATCAGCAATTCCAAGAACTTCATTGCTGATCAGCCAACTTGCCAGTTAAATGTTGCTGTTCGCACTGATCAGATAGCTAATTCTCAGCATGCTACCCCATTGATCCCGGGAAATCTGATTTTTCCTCCTCATGCACTAGCCTCTGGTGCCCTTGCTCAGGTCCCAGATTCTCCAAGGGCGGAAAAAAGGAAAAGTGCAACTGATCTTGTGCCATGGTACAAAGAAGTGGCGCTCGGTTCCTATAGGGTTCAGAGTTTGAGGTAGCTTTGATGAACATTGCACTATTTATTACCCGTATTCTTATGCTTTACTGAAATTGCTTTGATGACCAAATAATGAAAACGGTCCCTAAATTACATATTTCCTCTGTTCTTGTAATGCGTACTTGATTTCTGTCAACTACCAATGAAGATAAATGCGAGGGGTTGTGTAAAAAAAATTTAGAGAGTTTGTTAATATTTTGTTTTTCTATTTCCGCAGCTCAGCACCAATGGAGTGGGCCCGAGCAGTGAACCGGTTGATTGAGAAGGTTTGTCATTGTTTGGCATTTATTTGTGGTGTCTTATGATTCTGTCCATTTCCAAAGTTGACAGATTTTCTTGTCCTGTGCAGCCTGAAGACGAACTTGATATGAGTGGAGACATGATGCTAGTAAATAGATCCAGAAGACGGCTTATCCATACTACACAACTTATGCAGCAATTGCTGCGCCCTCCTCCAGCAGGGATTATGTCCCTAGATGCTAGCTCAAATTATGAGACTGTTGCTTATTTTGTTGCTAGATTAGCATTAGGTGGCGCATGCAGTATGGCTTGTTGCGTGGCAAGTAATTCGCATATGGACAACGGAAGCTCGTAAGAATTAAACTTTTCAGGGTTTTTTTTTTGTTTCCAAATGCTAAAGCAAGCGAATTAAACTTTTCAGGGTTTTTTTTGTTTCCAAATGCTAAAGCAAGCTGGTCAGTGATGTTAAATTATGTTCTTTTAATTTTCTGTCCTTCAGCTTGTCTGGGAAGCCCATGACCTCAGAGAGAATCCGTGATCAATATTTGTCAAAACTTGCAGAAGATTTCACTAATAGAGCAAAGAAGCTGGAGGATATGTTGAGGTATCAACCGTCTATGCTTTCCCTTTTGGTTCAAACGAAGTGACTTTTCTTGTTGATGGGGTGAAAACAACAAATTTCCGGTGGCTGCTAGTGAATTGGATTAAATTCTTCATAAAAGTGTGTGAACCTTTTGTCTATGAAAATGTTGTGCTTTCAAATTTCTTTTTGTTTGAGAAAAACGATGACAGAAAGTGATGCGGATGTTATTGGCTTGATGAGCAGATTGGATAAGCAAGCGTTGACACTAGACTTGAGGTTGGAGTGCCAGGATCTGGAACGGTTGTCTGTCATTAATCGTTTTGCCAAGTTCCATGGAAGAGGACAAGCTGACGGGATCGAGACCTCATCGCCATCCAATACAGCTGCGATCACCCAGAAACCAGTTCCCCAGAGATATGTTTCGGCATTTCCAATGCCTAAGAATCTTCCAGACGGAATACAATGTCTTTCACTATGATGATTTGACGAACTGATTTTGCCTCCCCGTGACCCGTTGCCCTCAGAATCTTTCTCCATAAAATTCCTACTCAGTTATTTATCCACTCCAGCCCTAGACTCACCGTGGAGCCTCACAACCCATGCTAGGAAGGTAAGAATGATTTATTTTGCCTTGGTCGATATGTAGGCTGCTTCTCGTCCTCCTTTTTTTGATTGTAGTTATGAAGAAATGGTTAATTATAAAGCTCATCATATGAAGCATGGGGGAATACCTAAGCTACCCCCACATGTCTGTAATTTTTTCTCCTGTAGTACATGGGAACAACGTGCACTTGTAGCCTTTTAGGTGGAAGTACAAAGTAGATATAAAAGGTCGAATTCTTTTGCATTGATCTCTCTCTCTTTTTATATTCTTCCTCGTCCTTTTTTTCTCCTTTTGGTGGTTTCAGAACTTGACCATTCGTCACGACGTTGCTATCACTAATCTCATCATGTTCGTGAAAAGGAGTCATGATAGCAACACTTTCTCGGACTTGTAAGGCACTGAAGGCCTGCAAGATTTCATTTATTACGAGCACGAACGTTTGATACTCAGTGGTACCATTTCGTCTCCTGGTGATATATATGAAGGAGCTTTACTGTCTTTTAATGTCTGTCGTCCTGGAACTTTGGGGGAACCTTTTTGTGCTAGTACTAAGTTGTAGAGATGGTTTGCCTTTTGGGAAATGACAGCAAGATTGTTGCTTTGCGCTGCATTCAATGTTGTATAGAATCTGCTTTGGAAGTTACAATGCACTTATCAGGTGGATATTGTCGCTGCACGCTCTGAGCTTTCTCTGCAGAGTATAAAGCTGCTGATCATTCTCCTTTCTCATGTGTTTTGTCATTAATAAAGGGCCTCGGACTCTGAATGAATGATGAGTCTGTGAAAGTGAATCCACATAAAGAACAAACGATTGGGTTACACTTTGCACCCCTTTTTTCCAGGTAACTTCAGGTTATCTGTTATTGGTTATTCATCCATGGTGACAAAAATGCTGAATGGTTCTCCTTTGCTGAGGAAACTTCGATGACTGGTGGTCTTGTCCCATTGATATAGCATGTCAATGAAGCATTGCTCGAAACGGATTGCAGCTCATGCCTGTCCGGGGCGTCATCGGCAGGATGACCTAATGTCTCCGAAGTTAAGTCGTCTCTGGCAGGATGACCTAATGTCTCCGAAGTTAAGTCGTCTCTGGAACAAACGTGGAACCCGACGTGCCGGATCTTCTTGTTGAACAGAAATCACTTATCGTCACTTGTTATCAGATAACGAAACAGCTTGAATTTTTCTTATATGATCGGGCTAAATAAATGCCTTGGCACTAGTGCCAAATCGAACAAATCTAACACTTGCTTGTGTGTTGGTTGCCACCATCCACACGTCACCACCGTATCACCCACCTCCACATTCGCCCAATAATCAAACAACAATGTTAAAAAATAACATGATATTATTGGAGACGTATTGATAAACAACAATCAATTGGCATTATTCATTACACAAGATTTAATTATAGCTATGCCAAAATGACTATCCATGGGAGTTGCTCATATTTGGCAAAGGTAATAGGCATAGCCGCATAAAATGCATAATGATAGGTTTTGTTGTTTCCACATTACAAGCCCCAATTGTACTTGTCCGAAGGCAATTCACGTCCGGCTACAGAATAGACCGCAACCCTCGCCGACGGCGACTCTTCTCGCACCGGAACTCCACCCGTCGACGATTCGAAGGAGAACTAGGAAAACACCAATGTCGCCACACTTGCACCACTCTTCGTCGATAACCCTCACCAACCCGCCGCCGCAGGCGGTGACGAGTCCGTTCAAGCCGCCGCTCGAGTGGCCACGAGATATTCCGATTGAGTGTCTCCCCTGGCTTCGTCGTCGTCGTTGTTTCTCAGATTAGGTCATGTCTCTGTCTTCGATTCGGTCGTTTGATGTTTCGGTTTTGATTTATTTGATCGCTGATTGATAGGTGTTTGCTGCGTTGCAGTGCTGAGTTGCGATTCTTTGGTTTGAGTCTCGTCGTGATTTTGCGATTTCCAATTGTTGAAGCGGGAGACCAGATATTCAGATCTATTTGGATTATCGTTTCTTTTTAACTATTTGGCATGGTATCACTCACGTGAATGTGTTGAGCTGTGTTAAATTGTTGCATTTTATCAATTGCTTTGTGCTCTAGACCTTTATTATTTTCATCGTATAATTATTATAATGTTTTTTTCTCATTATATTTTTCTATATGTAATTTGAGGGGTTGCTTTACCCATCTAAATAACACGATTTAAAATTTTTAATGTCATATGGTTATAGTATGCCATGTTTACTATCATTAATGTTTCACGATATTTTTTTTCAAAAAATAACGTTTGATCGTCCCGCAATACTGATCAAAACTTCTATCGTCATGCATGGCCGGTCAAAAAATTATAATCTTTTTAGGACGGAGGGAGTACAAGAGAATGCGTAAAGAGATAGACTCGTTTAGTTTTTATAATCATTAGTAAACCATAGTCAGGATGAGATTGATCCATTGAATGGTTTAGTGAGAGGTCTGATTCTTAAAAGAGGCAACTCTATTACAAGATAAGTTATATAAAATCTGTTGTAAGAAAGATAAGTTATATAAAATCTGTTGTAAGATTAGGTTAATTACAATGTTAGAAGTACGTTAACAATTTTATTGGTCGGCAGCTAAACATAAGAGATGGTGGATCTGTCTACAGGTTGATTAGCTTGCCTTGTATGCGTTGTTATGATTATTAACTACTATTAACTAGATTATTTCCCCTGTAGAAACTATGTGTGCGTTGATCTGCATCAGCTGTTGTTTCTTCTTTGCGATGAGATTAGCTATGGGCTCACCATGTGATACAGTATGTTTACCTGCAGCCTCTTATATTCCTGTTTCTATGTTTTTAAGTTGGGGCTGTCTCACTATTGATCAAACTGTTATGCTTCGGCGGACAAATAGAGCCGTGGACAAAATATGTGGCAAACTAGTGTTTTGGAGCCGCTCTGCGGATTTACTAGACTCATGTGCTTCATACTCATTCCAGGTAAAGAGAGAGTGCAGCATTTTGAGCGGGCGGGCACAGAACTTGTTTCTACCATTGAATATGCATGATTTATGCTTTGTAGTGCAAACAAACTCATGGAAAATGTCATATCTTATTCTTTCATGCAAAGATAATGCTAGATTCACGATTCACACGATTGCATGCTGGAGTAACTAACTATAGATGTGGTGGAAAATAACAGGACTTACAAAAAATGTGGAGGTTATAAATGGATGATGAAGCTTGATCAGATACACAGAGCCATCCATTTCGTACGCACTGCTAAATCTTTTTGCAAAATTCTGCAGGTGAGCGAAGGCACACTATTAGATTTTTCATGCTAGCATTTTCTGCCCTGGAGGACTACAGCAACACGCTGCATTGCATATGATAACATCATTGCTCTTTGGCTTTGTAGCTCATATTTTTATTTTTGCTTTTTTGGGCTGCAGGCACTCCTCTGAGAACCGAAAACATTCAACTACTCCCGAATATGCCTACTATTGATACTTTGGAATTTCCGTGGTGCAACTCTTTTAATGGTGATGGTTCACAGAAGATTATGTTCAGATTCTTCAGTGCGTCTCAACAGGTTGCCAAAATCTCGAGATGGTTACTTTGTAACTATTTCCATGAGCTGGATACATCAGCTCGTGCTGTCATTCCCAACTTGGTACCTGTTGGCCCATTATCCTGTATTTGCGAACCAACTGACCCAATGGAACCAGGGGAATCAACATGCTTAAAGTGGCTTGATCAGCAGCAAACTAGATCAGTGGTTTATATTGCATTTGGCACCTTATCTACCTTGAGTCAGAAGCAACTAAACAAGCTAGCGCTCCGGCTTGAGTTAATGGAGCAGGGATTCCTATTGGTTGTAAGGTCTGACACCACAGGTGGCTCATCCATCCAATACCCGGATGGCTTTCTTGAAAGGGTTGCTTGTTGCGGGAAGATAGTGGGATGGGCACCTCAAGAGAAGGTGTTGGCACATCCTTCAGTCGCGTGTTTCCTGACCATTGTGGTTGGAACTCCACCATGGAAGGTATAAGCTCAGGAGTGTCTTTCCTCTGTTTGGCCGTGGCTCGGAGATCAAATATACACTAGGACTTGCATCTGTGATGGCTGGAAAATTGGTCTATACTTTGTACCAGACGAAGCTGGTATCATCTTGAGGCATGAAATCAAGAGGAAGATTGACGAGCTGCTATCCCACGTTGATATACGTGCAAACTCAAGTAAGCTGAAGGAAGCAGCCATGAGGGCCGTTGTAAACGGAGGATCTTCTTTTGATGCTGTTGAAGGCTTCATACAACAGTTGAAAGGTTGAAATCCGTTATCATATTTGCCTTGTCTTGCAGTTATCGCGAATCTTCATATACACTGTAGTTTACTACAGTATTTGATAACAAGTAATGTGAACTCGGGTCATCTTTTTTTATCTAGGTTGCCCATATGATCTAGATCATACATTTATCCTACATCGTTATGTATTTTGCTGAAAGCGTGATCAATCTCGTGTGGCCATGAGCATTTTGTACAGAGTCTGTGGAAAGATCTTCGTCATACACCACTTAATATGTTACGTGATATTAAGGTGAGCTATAAATTTACTAGACTATGATATATTGGAAAACCTTTTGCGTTATAAAAGACAGTCATTATCGTATTGTAAAGTCCAAAAAAATCATTTAATGATATGGATTGTGTTTGTGATACTTAATGAATCAACCTAAAAAAAACTATGACATCCAAGTTAAGAGATTATGTGGGCTTATTTTACTTGATAAAATTTTGTCTTTATGACATTTGTTGTAATAAAAGTGATAATTTTTATCTCCTTAAAAGTTTTTTCTTAATCATTTTGTTTGAAGAACAATTATAAACAAAAATAAAATCAAAAATGACAAAAAAACACAACTCATTTAGGGCACAAAAGTTAAGCTGATGATATATATACGATAAAATACTACTTCACAAAAAATGCAAAATAAATCACTATTTAACACGTATTTTAATCAGTTTCATTCTTATATATAACTATGCATGATCCTTCTACAATCATTGTAGTATGAAAAGTAATTGATATTTCATGATAAATTCACGTAAAATAATGTTTGATTATCTTACGATTTCGGTCAAAATTTATCTTAATAAACCCTCAATCAAACTATGTGGCATGTTTTGTTGGACGGAGGGGTTATTATCTACTCCTTATCGAACATATTTTGCAACGACATGTAATTCATGTTTAATTTAGTATCATCAAATATTATTTTTAAATTTGTTTTTTGAACAAATCTAAAAGTTTGACATCGTTAATAATAAAAACGAAATGTTTGAAAATGAGGTAATAATTATAGGACGGATGGAATATTCATTTTGATCTGTGGCATAGGTTTTAACTTTTCAACATTTTGAAATTCAAATCAAAAGTTTTATGTAAATCCATTTTAGTAACGACCATTCCGACCTCTCGTAACCGGTAACCCCATTTCTCCGTTGCAACATTTTCATTTGTTTCATGTCAAAATCAAAAAGCATAAAAACAAAAAATTCGACAGCATTGACTTGAGAGCCCAGCGCTCATCATCATCAATTCATCATCATCCTAGGAGGGAGGAGGAGCAGGCGGAGACCAATTCGCCGCTGCAACAACTCTCTCTGCTTTCTCTCTTCATTCTCCTCCCTCTTCAATCGCCTCTCCGTTCTCAATCTAGATGGGTTGTTTTGCGAGCAAAAGCGCGGATTCGAAGGCGTCGATGGTCGCACGGTGGCGCTCCACCGGCATTGTCGCCCTCAGAGACTCCAAATTGAAGGTCTCTCTATCATTTTCCTTTGTTTTAATATTGTTCGAATCCCAATTTGCTTGTTGGGTCGGTTTGGTTTTTGAAATCTGGTCATGGGTTCTGTGATTTATGTGTTTTCTGACTTTTTTGATTCATTTGGGTTTTTTCGGGGTGTGTGAAATGGTAGGAATTTGATGTGATGGAGGGAGGGGTCGTGTTGTTTTCTGCTGAATGGTTGGGATTGTTGATGTGCATGTGTTATGTTGATGGGATTTTTTATTGATCGATTTGTGTTGTGAGTTATTGTGATTTAGTTATTGGTTGATGATTTAGAGGTGCTGTTTGATTGGTTGAGTTAGTATATGGAGCCTGATTGATGATTAATGATCACGGACCGTCATGGTTAGTCTGCCCGAAATTGAGTTAGGAACCCTGAACAGCCTGAGGTCTTGTGGTCATGCTCCTAATGCCCGTGGCATAGTCGCATTCCTTGTGTGTTGGGATTTGCAATAAGAATGTGGCTATCGACTTAGCTACTAGGAATTCGAGATTGATGTTATGAGCAGTTGAATCAATTAGTGGAAGTTTCTGTATGTTGAATCAATAAGAATGCTGACTTTCTTATGCAGAAAATCATAAATCTGATACTATTGGTTAAAGCATTAGTTGATGATTGGTATCACACACACTCTAACCATTGAAAGAGCATGCCTTGAATGGCTGGGTGCATTACGATATGCTTTTGCTGATAAATATATGGCTTCCATTATTATGCGCTTTGCGTTCTATATTCTACTCCTATTAATTTTTCTTCTCCAGTGGTTTAATTGCTTGATAATTGAACACTGAGAGTGTTGTTTTCAGTTCAACGTATTGATTTTATGACTGTATTTTTCAACAGGCGTTTCCAGATGAAGTTCTAGACCTTGATAGAGCTGTACGGACTCTTGATTTAACAAACAACAAAATTGGTAATTCTAACTTTACATCATTTATTGATTTTTGATAGCTTCTTCAAATACTTTACCACTTATAATATCTAGTGTGGCATATACTAAGTTTTAGCTTCTGTGGTTAACTTTATTTATGGCTTGCAGTGGATATTCCTACTGAGATATGCAAATTAATCAACATGCAACGGATGGTAAGTCACATGTGTGCTCTCAGGAAATTTGAAATTGTCGCTTCTAAATTATTCACAATTAAGTCCAGGTTGATCTGCAACGGAATTTACATGGCTTTGCAAGTTAATCTGCGGCTAAATTACGCTCTCTTCCGTTTAGGTTATGATGATTACATGAGATGTTTGCTTTATTATTATGGAATTAGTGGGGGTAGAAATCAGATGCTTGGTTAATATTAGATGTTTTAAGTAGTTTGGCAGTTTTCTTTAAACTTATATTGAAGTTTATGGTGAAATGTTTTTAACTGATAGAGCTGTCCTTCAGATATTGGCAGATAATTTGATTCAGCGCCTTCCAATGAACATGGGAAAGCTCCAATCCTTGAAAGTGATGACACTTGATGGGAACCAGATTACTGGCCTGCCTGATGAATGTGATTTTCTACGGATTTATAATTCTAGTGTTAGTGTTACCTTCTTTTCCTTTTGTTGCTGAAGATGTTTCTTTTCAATGTTGCTAAAACTAGTGGGTCAGCTTATACGGCTCGAGCGGTTGTCGATTTCTCGCAACTTGTTGACGTACCTACCAGAAACTATAGGCAGCCTCCGAAATGTGAGTAATTAGTTCAGTACTTGATAGACATATATCTTCATGATATTTCGTGTTTTTTCTTGCTTCATTAATTTTGACTGATGCCCCTGCCGCCATCTGAATTATGGAACGAAAGGAATTAGTTAATGAAAAACAGATATTGCACTTTGAGTTTATGTTACTTTGATTAAATGATCAAGATTGTGATGACCATACATTTTTTACGATGCAGTTGCAACTGTTAAATGCGTCTAATAATCAGCTCAAAGGTCTTCCGGAATCTATTGGCAGTTGCTTTTCACTCGAGGAACTCCAAGCTAATGGTATATCCTCTATGCTTTCATGTTGTGCTAAATTGTGGTCTCCCTTGGATAGCCAAGTGAATTCATTCCGATCTTTTAACATGTTCTTCCTGCTATTAATACCGTCTGATTAATAAATTTCTCGCCTATTTGCAGATAATTCCATTGAAGACCTACCTCCTTCAATTTGCAACCTTGTTCACCTGAAATCGCTTTCTTTAAACAACAATAAAGTGAAAGAGGTATGTGCTCTGTGACTGTTTACTGAAGTCTTGCTTCCTTTTTGCGCTGATCAAATAAAAAGAAGGAACTCTTCAAGATATTAGATTCATTGCTCTCGTGTATTTGATATTCAGATTCCTGCCAATATGCTAAAAGAATGCAAAGCTCTACAAAGCATCTCCTTGCACAACAATCCCATTTCAATGGATAATTTTCAGCAGGTGTGGCAACTTGCTTTTGCGCTGCTGCATCATTTTGTATACTATTTAGTTGTTCTTATCCTTAGCATTTCACTATGGTGTATTATCTATGGGTGGCTCCTTAGTTGGAAGGCTTTCAAGAATTTGAGGCAAGGAGAAAGAAGAAGTTCGACAAACAACTTGATTCTAATGTGATGATCAGCTCAAATGGTCTTGATGAGGGTGTCGACTTGTGATATTTTGCGTACTCTGCATATACGAGTAAGTCTGGATTTCTGACTTGGCGACTATCATTTTGTGCACCTTATTAACTACGATCATGGTGATGGTCTCTAAAAAATTAATTATCAAAATCACAACCTAAAATTTTATGGAAAATAAATTTTAAACAAAATATATTAATTATATTGTGTATAAAACTATGAAAATTAAATATTATGCATATATATAAATTCAAGCTATAAACAATTTTTTAATCAACCCGACTCATGAGCTTATAAATGAACCAGTGCATGAACTTATCAAGTTGTGTCATGGATGGTTTAACCTTATCTCATTTAACTTCACGAGCCTAAAATTAAGCTCAAGTTTGGCTTACGAGTTTAATAAACAATACTCGAGTCGAGTTTTTATCGAGTCGAGTCAAACAGGTTTGCAAATAGATTTGGTTCATTTATAGCCCTATCTCTAAAGCATTATCTTCTGTTGATGATTTGAGCAGTTCAGCATGATCTTTATATTTTCTGTGCTTATCTCTCAGACAGTGAAGGGCTAAATCTCGAAGCAATGAAGCCAATGTCGTCACGATTGGAAGCCAATTCACATAGCCACATGTATTTATAGAGTATGAATCGAAGAGAGATTCAGTTCAGCAATACTGCCATAAGACTCGACGCCAATAGCGTTCGTGTAAGCTCTTCAGGCAAATATTGTGCACAGATTGTATAGATGAAAACATGTGCCTTTCACACACGACAAGACGCTACCAAAAATACAGGAACCTTTTTTTCTACACTGTAATATTGTACTCCTACCACCTAGTTTTCCTACACCTATAGAATAAAAATTGCTGTAGTGTTTGGTGCCATAAGATTTGGCGGTTTGGTGGTCCAACCAAGGATCGGACCTAATGAGAAACTTATCTGTTTGGCATTTGCAGTATATGTTTATCTTGAATGTTGCATTTTACTGGTCAGTCGATGTTTATGTTGCATTTATGTCGTCCCTTGTCATGCTCTCGTGCAAGTTCAAGCTAATCCTTATGTTATTGCTCAAAATGTTAAGGCCATATTCATTTTCTATTTTCTCAAAATAATTGTGATCATCCCGTTTTCTCTCCACCACTCCTTTTGTATAAACCAAACGGCCTTTAACTCAGGTAACCAAAAATGTGGCCGGCCTTGTAAATACTACCCCATTTTGGACTAGTTATATTACCTGAACCGATTTACTGTCACCGAACCAGCGGCTCCCTAAAATATCAATAAACCCAAACTTTCCCCTTTTCGTTCACCGAACAACATTTTGACTTCCTCTCATCGCATCTCATCCCCCAATTTTCTTCGAAATCGATATCGATTTCTTCGCTCAATCATAGCATCGATCCCGATCTATTCGATTCGCGTCCTCCTCTTTCGATTGATCCCTTAATCGTCCCGTATTGACCCGTTTTGTTGATTCAATTTTCAGTTAGGGTTTGAGGGATTTGGTGAACTTTTTGTTTCCGTTCAGATTTGGTGAATTTATACGTGTAGCGTCCGATTCTGTGTCGGTTTTTTATTTCGATTCGGGTCTTGTGTTTTGATTCCGATTTTTTTGGGTTCTCGTGTTGTTGGGATTTTAATTTTATTGGATCTGTTGATTCTGGTTCAATTGGTCGTTGGATCTATTGATTTTGCCCTAAATTCTATCATATTCAATGAGTTTTGTTTCGACTGGTTGATTTTGTCGGACTTTTGAGATCTAGGGTATTTGTTTCGGTTGATTTGGGGCTTCTCATTTGAATCAATTGATCTGTAGATTTATCATTTTTACAGATCTTTTAAGCCGAAAATTTGTCCGATTGTATTGATTTTGCTGGAATTTTATTGTCTAAGATTTGTCGGAAAATTGTGAATTTGGGGGTTTTTATTACGTCGAGTAACTGGCACGAATCCGTGATTCAGCTTCGATTGAGGTGTTTCTGATTGGAATTCTCAGCTCGGGACGCCTTCGGCTTGAGGTAATGATCAAGCCTTTTACGAGCGAGTGTCGATCATCTGGGTAGAGTTGTGATGTAGTTTGGCTGGTGCATTTTATATGGTTTGTGGAGTACTTGAGTTGATATTATGCTGCTGCGTTGATTACTTGAGTTTTTGCAGCTAGCTGTGGAGTAGTTATTCTCAAAATGTGTACACTGTTGGAGTTTTCTCTATCATTGGATATGACGTTGATGCACTTAACATTCTTCCTTGTTCGGCTTTGTTTGTCGTTAATGCGGTTGATGAATCGGTATTGATGCCAATGTAGGATCCAAGGCTAATGTGATGCGTAAATAGTGTCTTTGAATAGAAGATTGAATGGTAGTGCCTTTTGGTTTTAGATTCTGAAATTTTCATTGAGTGTGCGGCTTAACAAAATTGATGGTTTGATCGACATATCAAGTGATTGTAAGGATGTGTTGCACTTTGGAACTTGAGCAAAGAACAACGTAGGGGTTAGTTGAAAAATAACAATGTCACATGGTGAAATGTTAATTTAGTTGAAGTTTCATTTATGATATACATAGAGGGAGCTATTACTTTTCAATGTTGGGCATCTTGAATAATTGTATGCCTCTCTGATGTCTTCTTTTCCGTCTTCTCTTCTTACCTTGTTGATTTTGTCATTTCACAGTTGACATGGCACTGAAACGACCTTTTGACGATGAAGTCCCCTCCGAGGTTCCTAATGTGGATTCATTCAAGCATCAAAGAACCACGGAGAACAGTGATCAGATTTGCTTGCAGATGCAAGATGCATCATTAATGGCTGATGATCAAGGGCAAGGTAGTGATCTGGCTCAACATCTACCTCCCTTTTATGCAGTAATGCTGAGTAGTTCGATTCTATAAAAAAAAAAATGATTAGGTCTTCCATGAATTCATAGAACTGCTAAATGAAAATTATATTCTCGTTTGCTCAGCACAAATACTTTTTGGACATCGTGATATTCAATGTGATTCACTGTTAACGTACCTTCCAATGGTGATATATTTCTAATGTTGGAAAGGTGATGGGCCAACAAAGAAGAAGGATTTTGATGCTGACGGGATGCTAGCGAATGGAAGAGTTCTTGATCATTGGGAACATATTGAAGAGGAGACACCAAATGGTCTGCCCAGATCATTGTCTCTGTCACCTTGGGCAGCTCAATACGCTGGTGATGATGAGCACAAGGCAGATGCGCATTGGTCTTATGTCTCAGAATATTTCAGTTTTGACCGTCCTGTGAGGCAGTTCATACACATTGACGACACTTGTCGTCTTATTCTGGATTGCCCTCCAAGGAAGCAAGTACCTATTGGGCCAGATCATCAAGCAGAGATTCCTGACTTGCTGCAATATAGAAACGGGGACTGTGAAGATGATCGTTCCGATCATCTTGCCGGAACATGTATCATCCCCTTTTCTGAAGCTGATCTTTCTGGCAATGATGGGCCTCGGGTCGGGGATGGTCGAAATGATTGTAGCTGTTGGGATGAGGGTTCATTCAGATGTGTCCGTCATCATATCGTCGAAGCAAGAGAAAGACTTCAAAGCTCCCTTGGTTCTCTGGCCTTTTCCGAACTGGGTTTCCATGACATGGGTGCAGTAGTTGCTAACAAATGGACGGAGGATGATGAACATGTGTTTCAGGAGGTTGTATCTTCGAACCCTGTTTCATTGGGTAAAAATTTTTGGGATGTCCTGTCATTTGTGTTCCCTTCCCGAACAAAGAAAGAAATTGTCAGCTATTATTTCAATGTGTTCATGCTCCGAAAACGAGCTGAACAAAACAGGGCCCATCCCCTTCACATTGATAGTGATGATGATGAGTGGCAAGGAAGAGAGATCGATGATGACAATGATGAAGGTGGCATCACAGAGGAAGATGGGGGCTCGGCTGTTGAATCTCCAGTCTGTGACAGCGATCCTGTGGACAGTTCCAGCTGTTTGCCTGAAAATGATGACGAGGATGGCGACGAAGTTTTCCAGGACGAGGATGGCAATCTGGTGTTTGTGCCCCAGAAAGATTCCACAAGCGAAGGAGATTCTGAATTGCGAATCCAGCCTTGTGGTAAGACGAAGTCTGATAAAGCTAGGGAGAACGACAACCAGGATGGTTCATGCACATCATTTGATTCCGGTGCCCCAATTCAAGTGGGGCGGGTTAATCCTGAGACTTGGGAGCAGTGGAGGGAGTTCACCTTGGAGCCTTGTGATTCGAAAGCATGGGATACGCATTTGAGTTGTCCTAAGAATGAAGTTGATCTACTACCAACGTTCAGCATGATCGAAGAGGTCTTTGGAGACGGGGTTTTTGATTCGCATGGCAGGAGAGTGTGATCGTACACCGAGCCTGTATGCATTTGTGCTGTTTCAGTCTGTAGTGTTCTCTCGAGGAGAGGTGCCGGAGGGTTTTGCAGTGTGCTCTATGTATGCGCTCTCTCCTTGATTGAGGACACAAGTAATCGTCCCTGATCAACCAAGGAGGTACCGTTTCCAGCTTCTGGATGAATTGTATGGCATTGGCAGTTGTACAAGCTGCAACTTTTGGGAATGTTAAGGTAGTCTGGTTGTTGAGCATTTTAATGGGTAGGAAATTGAAACTCTGAGTTATTGGATCTGTTGTATTGTTTGGTTTGGTTTAATATGTTTTGTGGTTTGCTTAAAAGTATTGTTATTGTGTTATGAATATAGAAAACAATAAATAAACAGTATCATAGTAGAGATTTTATTTTTTAAAATTATATATTCTTTTCGGATGGTTTGACTTCACAAGTTTAGTAAGAAATTCATTAATTTTGGGTGATTTTTCTTAAATATTCTTGGTTTTAGGAGCTAAAGGTAGGTGGGAAATGAGGGGAAGAGAAAAAGAAATGATTATGAAAATGATATGATATAAAAGGGATAATACATTTTTAGGCATTAAAAACTTGTTTATTATGAAAACATTGTAATTTGTATGGAACGATCATATTTGATAATGTGTCATGATTTATCAGTATTATTTGTTATTATATCTGTCCCAAAATTATTGCAACGTTTTGATTTTACATCCTTATTGATGCAAAGTTTGATACGCGTTCAACAAGTTTTTTGTAAATTTATTATGAAATATCAATGATGGTATAAATTACGTGGTTTAACCTAATACATGTTGTGCAAAGATCAGATGTGATTTAATATAAAAACAAGATTTATATATGTATATAAAATAATAGAAAATACATACAAGATTATGATTTTGATTAAAGATATTTAGAATTTATTTTTTATTTTTTATTTTATTGTTAGAAGTGATCATACTAGATACCTGCTGAATGTTTCTGGTTAAGTCCAATCAATATAAATCATGCCCTTTCCTCTCGAACCCAATCGAGACTAAACACAACCAGTTTGATTGATCTTGAATTGTGAGACTGTGATTATTCAGTTGATTACACTTGTTGTCATCTCTCTTCCAAATTGTGGCCTCTGCTCGATTGCTTCCATACTCCAATATCTCCTTCGTCCAAAATTAGCACTATTCACATCTAACCACTAAATCAATAGTACTCAATCTTGATCTTGACTTCTGTAACTTTCCCATTAGAACATCTCGATGTCTCGACTATGTCGCATTTTTTTGTTTGGTGCAATTTATATTATGGCAATGTCGGTCATATAGTACCATGAAGTACACATGTTAAACAGTAACCATAACACTGTTAGCATCCCTACACTTGGATCTAACCCTTTTGTAAATTGAATATAACTAGGTGACTAACCCTACCGTAAAACCGCTTAACAAATCGATTGCACTATGAACTTTTCAACTTGGAATATTAATTTACGTGCCCAACAAAGAGGTAAAGCAAAGAGACCAGCAAGTGTGCTAATTAAGCTGTAATTAACTTACCAAATAGGCCATTCCTGTCCTAGTTTTTCTCTGATTCCACATCTCTCTCTTTTTCACATAACCCCATAAACAAAAGATGATTTATGGCTTCTTCTCTAATCTAACCACTCCATCAACCATACACAGGCTATGATCTACCGCAATTCCCTCACCAGATTTCCAACTCCATCCTTGTTTTTCTAATCTGGCTCGCTCTCTCCTGTTGCCTAGGTCGCCCTTTCGCGCAGATCCATAAATGTCACTAACATAACTCCCTATGGTACCAAACACGTTTTTTAAACCATCTCAGAGTTGTTCTTGTTGAAGGACTCGATTTTCGATCCTGTTTTTTTTTTTTTTTTCCGATGGAACGAGTCGATGAGATGTTCAAGCATGTTTGCAAGTATTGTGGCAAGTGTTTTCCGTGTGGGAGATCATTAGGGGGTCACATACGGTCTCATTTGATCAACTCGACTTATTCTTCTTCGAGTGATCATCATCAGAAGCTCATGATCAAAGAGAAGGAGAGCAGCTATGAGCTTAGAGGGAATCCGAGGAAGAGTTGGAGAGTAGCGGAATCAAGTGATGAGAAAGAAGATGCTTTGCTTAGTTGTAGGGAGTGTGGTAAAGTGTTTCGGTCATCGACCGCCTTGTTTGCTCACATGAAGAGTCACTGTGAGAAAGCGAGAGTCGTTGCCAACAACTACTCCTTGGTTGATGATTCAGGGAACGAGGAGTCCGTTGTGGTTCTGCCACCAACGGATCGACTGAGGACATCTAACAGAAGAAGTTCAAGGTACATGGGCATTGTTACAACTTCATCTTCTCCGCCGCCCTTTGCTAACAATACATCGTCGTGTCTTTCCGAGATAGAACAGCATGAGCAAGAGGAAGTTGCTCTGTGCTTGATCATGCTTTCTAGAGATGTTGGTCAATGGGGAGGTAACTCTAGTGATCTGAATAATCCTGTTACTGAATGGGAAGTTTCAGATCATAGGTATGTGAGATATGATCAAGAAAAGGAGCCTAAACCAAACTTTGTCGATGAATTTGAGGTCGTTGGGGCTCGAATAACGAAGCAATTGATCAACAATCAGTATAAGAGAAAGCTATATGATGAATCTGATCGATTCGAAGTTACTAGATCAGCTTCAGATGGGAAAAGGAGTAGATATGAGTGTTCTACCTGCAACAAAGTGTTCAACTCATATCAAGCATTAGGTGGGCACAGAGCTAGTCACAAGAAGATCAAAGGCTGCTCTTCAACGAAACCCGAGGACAGCGACAACAGTCTCGACATAGAACTCTACCCACCTCGTCCGAAAGCTGATCACAGAAAGCTCGACGAAATAGCCGTGAGTACAAAGAAACATGAGTGCCCGATTTGTTTCAAGGTGTTCTTATCAGGACAAGCACTAGGAGGGCACAAGAGGTCTCATGTTATGACTGGATCAGATCAGGCCACTTCAAGCAATCACCAAAGCATTGTAATCCAGAAGCCTAGTCCAGAGACTCGAGACTTCCTCGATCTGAATTTCCCCGCAGCAGTCGTGGAAGAGGCAACTAATTCTCATAGCGAGTTCAAGTCGTGGTGGCACGAGCCACTTCTTAGACTGTGATTATATCTGAACTTCAACATTGAGCTCGTTGTGTGCCTCGCGTTTAAGTGAGTGCAGCACAGATTTATCTGGATACTACTGTTCTATTCATTCTTTACTAATCCAAGTACTTGAGAAAGAGAAATAGCTTCATTTTTCAGCATAAGCTTTCATTTTGCTTTCAATTCTGTGCAAGCGAGTAACCCATTTTATCAAAAGGTTCATAGCATGAGTTTTAAATATGAGATGTATCTTAGCATGACGACAACATATCATGGTATATCGCAAGATAAGGTTATGTAGCAGAGTGTTAGATCTCGATGGTGATGAGATGTATCTTAGCATGACGACAACATATCATGGTATATCGCAAGATAAGGTTATGTAGCAGAGTGTTAGATCTCGATGGTGATTCCGAGATATCGAACAAATGGTGAATCGCTCTAGGTGATCTCTAGGCTGGATCTTGTTTCCCTTTCTACCGAAGCTAAGTACATGTAACTTTGTCATTGAGTTAAATTTACCTGATTTTTGGGACCTTATAAGTAGCTAGCTATAAGTTGATTAGTAGCATATAGTTAGGTAGTTATAATTCTAGCTTGGCAAAGAAGTGACATTGAGTGAGCCAGTTGACAACTTGAGAGGGATTGGTCATGCAAGAAGTCCATTGTAGAGAAAAATGGCCAATTCCATGCTTTTTGGTGCACAAAGTTGGCATGGGGAGCTTTATTTGTACGAATCGACGAGCGAAAGTTATTACTTTATATTACTAATCGTCTGATTGCTGTTGCAGCAATCACACTAATCTGTCCGCGGTTGAAAAGAGTATGTTGAGCATATGATACAATGGTGAGGATAGAATGTGGCCAAAGCAAAGTGCCAGTGGTCATATAACTCACAAGTGCTTGTTTTGGACTCCATATATATTCCTTGACTTGGTGGGTAAGGCTGTTCTTCATGTGGAGCATGACCAAAGACCTTGTTTTCATGGTCTACTTGTGTTTTTTTTTTTTTTTTCTTTTTTTTTTTTCTATTCATAGAAATTGAGATGTTGAGGATTGCATGGAATCCAAGCAATAGAGGGAAACAAAAAACGGTCTTTTGTTCATCTACGAATTTGCTAAAGATTATGGGATCAGAATGGGAATGACGCAATGTTTATAGACCACGAAATGAACATAATGAGAATATTTATTATCCCTCCATCCCATAATCTTTATAACAACACATTTTTAAAGTTTAATTTGTGATATTCAAATATTAATTTTTATAAAGTTATTATCAAATAACAATGATAGATTAAGTTATGAATTATCTTGGATTAAAAAATAATATCATAAAATATTAATTCAGTAGAATACTTCTTTCTTCTCAAAATAATTATAACATCTTAACTGTGCGTATTTATTGATGTGAAATTTGAATTATGTTGTGAGACGATAAAATTTTTTTTGAAAAATTATCATGAAATACAAATAATAATTTAAGTTATATATTTCGATAATTTAAGTTATATATTTCAATTTGACATCATTGACGTAATTTTCTTGCGTCTTTAAAACGAATGACGAAACTTTTCAAAACATTTATTGAATAATAAAAAAAATCAAACATTACAATTATAGTGGGAAGGAGAGAGTAATAAAATGACACATTACAAATAAGGTTTAGAGAACATGTGTCATGACCTAGATATGTCTAATAACAAATGAATGGTTGAAATTAAAACAACGCAAACTAAAAATTAATATCATAATGTTATCTTTTAATTTTAACCGTTTATTTTTTACCATTAATATAAACCGTTCATTTTTTATTAGACACATCTATATCATGACACACGCTCCGTTTTTCTTTATAAATATACTTAGAATGGATGAATGAAATATATATATATCAAGGGAAAAGAGAGTGTGTGACATGAGATTGGTGTGTCTAATAATAAATGAGTGGTTGGAGTTAAATGGTGAAAAATAAAGGATTAAGATTGAAAGATATCTTTTTAATTTCAAATCTTGATTTATGTTGTTTTAATATCAATCGTTAATTTATTAATAGATATATCTATATCATGGCACACTCCTTAAGTCCTTAAATCAATGATTAGAGAGAATAATTTCTTTGGAAAAAAAATGATGATATCATTATTATAAGTTGGTACAAAATAATGAAAGTTGGTAATTAAATCACATTGATAAATTTTTAAAAAAATTACTATTAAATATATCTAACAATATATAATTTATGTATTTTAAAAAAAGTAATTAGTATTTTTTGAGCCCATCCAAAATGGACGAAGAAAGATATAACAAGAGAACGGATGTTCTAATTGGACGAAGCAAGATAAAGCAACAGAACATATGTTCTGATCACACACAGATGATTTTTAACACATACCCTTTTCTTGATCATGTCACTGATTGGCGCAGTTCTTCTGCTTCATCTCCTTGCAGTTTTGTGATCCCTAAACCCTAGCCATGGTGATCTATTCATCTCCCCAAAACCCCCAAATCTACACTCCGCAGCAATCTCCTTGCTTCAATCACAGCCACAATTCACACCAATCTGCCCCGTCAATCCCAAACCCTAACCCTAATCCCAATTCACATCCTTTTACCCCTTCTGTTTCCTCCTTCGACCCTCTGTCACCAGGGAACGGGATCGAGCAATGTGTGAATTCGGGTTTGAATCCCTCGAACCTTGACGACCCAGTTGATAAAATCCCATTTTTTATTGACCCAAATGGGGTTTATCCCATTCCCAATTGGAATTGGATGGCTGCACAATACTCTGGTGCTCGATATTCAATTGTATGTTTGCTGTTTTAACTTTGCATCATGTGATTGTTTGATTACTTGCAAGTGTCTCGGGGTTTGGATGATTTGTGTACTGTGTGATCGCTTTTTATTGAGTGGTTTCGGTTTCGTTTATTGGTTAAGCTTAATGTTGTTGATTTATGATGCTATATGTGAGGAGGTGTGCTATTGGGAGATGTGAATAACTTGTCGCGTGTTTCGGTTCTCATTTTCCTGTTTTGTTTTGGCAAATTGCGTGTGTGTGGCACGTATTGAAGCGTTGATGGAGAAAATTTTGTGTTGGAAGCTTCCAATTTTGTGGCCCATGGAACAGCATCAATAGGATTTTTAGCTATAACAATCGGCCGAGTGAGCTGATATGACTAGCTCGTTCTCGTGGTACATGTGATGTGTATTGCCTTGTTTGGTTGCAAAATCTTGCCTCATTGAGTATTGATTTTAGTCTATTGGTTTGTTACTTGGAGTTTAAGCTGATACTTTTGTTTATCATCAAATGAGCACATGTTGCATCTCTGGTTTACAATCTGTGGTTTCTTTTGCAGGAAGTGAATCCATTTGGGTCAGTGATAGCATCACCGAGAACTGACATTGTGATGGAAAGGAGCAAAATTAGTCAAACTTCTAAAAGTGGTGCCCAAATCAGTAAACCAAATGAAATGAAGGCTAGCGATCCTGTGTGGTGCGAGCTTTGTGACCTTGATTGGATTAGCTGGTTTGCTTATCAGACACAACTGTTGGTGGAAAACCACAAGAGGATGTTACATGAGAAATACATTTCCAACTTTATTCAATCCCAGCAAAGTGGCCAAGACGGCGTTACTGGTACAGGAGGTGCCGTTGTACCAGATGCCAAGAACTTGAACCACAAAGTACAGAAGCTTGTGGAAAGTGGCATATCGTCAAAGTCCCTGAGGATCTGTGAAATTTGCAACGTCGCTTCCACGGACGAAATAGCATTTTCTGGTCACCTTGCTGGGAAAGAGCACATAGCAAAGGTAATGAGCCCTTTCTTTGGACTAATTACTTTGCAAACTTTTTGCTCATGCGAATAAGAAAAAACTTTTTCGTGCGTTTCTAATTGTTTTTTTTTTCTTTCAAATTTAAGCTGTTGTAGGAGAGGATTTATGTTTCACTTCTAGATTGCAAACGGAATGACAATACTATTACTTGAAAGCCAACAATTTCAAACAGAGTACTAGAAAAGCATTCAGGAAACGCACAAAACCCTGTAACATGGACCAAAATATTGGAAGTGAAGGTATGGGTGGAACCCTGAAGATCTTTAATGGCTTACCTGATACGAAGATGCCCTGAATAACTAATATACATGCAATACACTGTCTGATCTATCCTTCTTGTTTGCCTGGTTACCATTCATGGAGGCATTATCCGTCAGTCCAATAGCCCGTATTAGGTTCACTATTGATGAAATTCTTGGTGTCTTATGGAACAGTTTTAGCTATATATGCAGAAATGTTAGAATGTAAGTGCTGTTGCTTAAGCATTATTTTGCAGAAAACATTCTCCTATACTGAGCCCTTATGGTCCTGTAGGCTGGTCTATGGTGCAAAGTCTGCAAAGTCTGCAAAATCAGGTGTCATAACACCAAGATGCTCCAAATTCATAAACTGGGTAAGCAGCATGTGAGAAATCTGATCGCCCTATCACAAACATCGCCCACTAGTGGAGAACAAAGCAGCTCCGATAGACCTGATCTGCAGGTTGGTGCTGAAACTGTTGCTACTATTGCGGAAAACACGGGTGAGAAGTACCAACAGGAGACAAAGAATCCGCAAACTGCATGGTGTGAAGTCTGCAAAATCAACTGTGATGTCAAGAACCTTGAGAATCATAAATTGAGTGGGGAGCATCAGAAAAATCTGGTGAAGCAAAAGAACCCTAAAGGCGATGCCATGGCCCCAACAGAAACACATCCCATGAGTGGAGAACCAAGCAGCTCCAGTAGCCCCAATTCGCAGACTGGTGCTGGAACTGATGCTATGATTGCGGAAAATACGGGTGAGAAGGACCAACAAGCGACAAAGCATCCGCGAGCTGAATGGTGTGAAGTCTGCAAAATCAACTGCGACATCAAGAACCTCGAGAATCATAAACTGGGCAGGGAGCATCAGAAAAATCTGGTGAAGCAAAAGAACCCAGAAGGCATTGCAATGGCCCCAACAGAAACGCAGCCCATGACTGGAGAACCAAACAGCTCCAGCAGCCCCAATCCGCAGGATGGAGCTGGAATTGATGCTACCACTGCAGATAACACTGGTGAGAAGGACCAACAGGACACAAAGAATCTGCAAACTGGATGGTGCGAAGTCTGCAAAATCAACTTTGGCATCAAGATCCCTGAGAGTCATATCCTGGGCAAGAAGCATAAGAAAAACCTGCTGAAGCAAAAGAACCCAGAAGGTAATGCCATCACCCAGACAGAAACACAGCCTGTGAGCAGAGAACCAAGCATCGCCTGTGGCTCTAATCCACAGAACTTAAAGAGGAAGAGAGCACCTCAGTCGAGGACCCCCAAGGAATTGGAATCGAAGAGAAGGAAAATGTTGGAAGCCGGTATACAAGCAGATGCTATTAGAATATGTCACATTTGCAATGTGATTAGCAATAACGAAAAAGTGTTCAATGATCATCTTGCTAGCCGAAAGCACGCCTCCAGGGTTCTGATTGTAGCTGCAGCTGAAAAAGTTCCTGCCGAGCCTTTGGTCAGTGCTGATGTATAATCGTGGAACCGAGACAGGAATAAGGTTTAACCCCCTCTTCTTCTGTTAGCAGGATCTTTGAAACCCTTTTATTTTGAATGGTTTTGATACGTTGTATAGCAATCGTTGCAGTTCAAATTTGTAGAGATAAATGTGTTCATTAACTTTGAAGCATATATAGCTCGATCATTGTCTAGTCATGTTTTTTCTCCTTAGTGTGATCCAGTTGGTGTTAATTTTCTGCCTAAATTTGACTCGTACAGCTGCAAACATGATGTTGGTAGTGTCTTTCTCGACGGACTATGGCGCAAAATGTCATAAGTTCAGCCACCTTCTATAAGATTGTTTTAATTTTGAACAACTGAAGAAAATATTTTTTTCATTTTATATATTTTATATTGTTTTGTTATTTAGAGATGTCTGAATTTTTTGTAACGTTTTCTCATTTAGAATGTTTTGTATTGTTAGGAATTAAAAAGATGAAAAGAAATTTTTATGTGTGTGATTAAGAATTAAAATTTGAAAAATAATAATGAATATAAAATTAATATTAAAAATAAATATTTCAAAATATATGAAATAAAGGAAATAATATGTTCAAATTACGGGGAAAAAAGGTTTTTGACTTATTTAACCTTGTGTTCCTTTTCGCTGGATCATAGCACCTAGGCGGCGCATTCCTGTTTTATTTGTTCAATCCCAAACCCTAGCCCTAATCCCAATTTGTACCCATTCAACCCCTTTGTTTTCTCATTCGACCCTTACTCACCTGGGATCGAACCGTGAATCCGGCCTCGAATCCCTCGGTTCTCGACAATCCAGTTGATAAAATCCCATTTTTTCATGACCCAAATCTAGTTTCTCGCAAACGGGTGGGTCCACACAGCCTTTTCGTGTTCGCTATTCAACTGTATGTTTGATGTTATGATGATACATTATGCGATTATTTGATTTCTTTGAAGGGTTTAGGGTTTGAATGTCGTGTGTTTTTCATGATTGTTTTCGATGTGGTGGTTTTGGTTTGGTTTAAACTGTATCTTTTCCAGCAATGTTGATTCATGAACTGAACTTGTAGTATGAGTTTTATTGTATCTTAACTTGCTTTGCGTTTAGATTCTCGGATTTCTATTTTATTTATATTCGAAAAATGCTTGTGTATCGATTTACTCATGCATTGTTGGTGGAGAAATTTTGTGTTGGAAGTTCTCAATTTGTAGCTCATGAGCGTATGTTTGCATCCCTGGTTATGAGGTGTGGTTTTGCATTGCAGAAAGCGAAGCTCTTCCAGCCGGTAAGAGCATCACCAAGATCTAATATTGTGATGACAAGAAGCAAAGCCAAGCAAGATCGCAAAAACAATGTCCGAATTAATGAACCAAATGCATTGGAGGGCAGAGGTCCTGTGAGGTGCACTCTTGGTGACATTGATTGCAGTAGCTTGCATGCTTATCAGATGCATTTGTTGGTGGAAGAGCACAAGAGAAAGTTACTTGGGAATACGTTTCCAACTTCGTTTAATCCCAGCAAACTGGCATAGACGGTGCTATTGTTACAGGAGGTGCTGTTGTATCAGATGCCGAGAACTTGGATCTGAAAGCACAGGAGCTTTTTGAATATGGTGCGTCTCCAGAGCCCCTGAGGATCAGTGCACTTTTCAAAGCTGCTTGCCCTGGATTAGAATTCGTTGATCACCTTGCTGGGGAAATGCACATGAAAATGGTGATGAGAACCTTCGTTGGACCAGTGATTTCTGTGAACTGTCTGCTTTTTGCTAATACAAAAAACTTGTTTATCTCTTTGTTCCCCCCCCCCCCCCCTCTTTCAAATTTAAGACGATAGAGGAGAGGATTTATTATTCGTCTCTAGATTGCAAATGAATGGGCGATGCTATTACTTCAAGAGAGTACGGTTTTAAACAAGAGTTCAAGGGGAAAAAACATTAGAGGAACACAAAACCCACGACCCAGTAAAAATATGGATGGCTTACCTGGTGGCAAAGATCAACAGGAGATGGAGATTCCTCTACCTGGATGGTGCGAAGCCTGCAAAACCAAATGCTGCCCGCAGAACCTCGAGAATCACAAAATGGGCAAGAACCATAAGAAAAATCTGGTGAAGCAAAAGAACCCAGAAGATGATGTCATCGCCCCGACAGAAACTCAGCCATGAGTGGAGAACCAAGCAACTCCAGTAGCCCCGATCCTCAGAGTGGTGCTACTACTGTTGCTACCGTTGCAGAAAACACAGGTGACAGATATCATCAGACTAAGGAGATTACTCAACGTAGATGGTGTGATGTCTGCAACATCAAATGCAACAGCCCCCAGGACCTCGAGAGTCATAAACTGAGCAAAGCATAAGAAAAATCTGGTGAAGCGAAAGAACCAGAAGATGATATCATTGCCCTGACAGAAACTCGGCCCATGAGTGGAGAACGAAGCAACTCCAGTATCCCCAATCCTCAGATTGGTGCTACTACTGTTGCTACCGTTGCAGAAAACACAGGTGACAGATATCATCAGACTGAGGAGATTACTCAACGTAGATGGTGTGATGTCTGCAACATCAAATGCAACAGCCCCCAGGACTTCGAGAGTCATAAACTGGGCAAGAAGCATAAGAAAAAACTGGTGAAGCAAAAGAACCCTGAAGGCAATGCCATCACCCCAACAGAAGACTGCCTGTGAGCGGAGAACCGAGCAACACCTGTAGCTCCAACCCTAAGAACTTAAAGAGGAAGACAGCGCCTCGGCCAAGCACCCCCGAGGATTTGGAGTATGAGAGAAGGAAACTGTTGGAGGACGGGATACAAGCAGATGCTATTAGAATATGTCACATTTGCAATATGATTAACCATAACGAGAAAGTGTTCAACGGCCATCTTGCTGGCCAAAAGCATGCCTCCAGAGTTCAGAAAGTAGCTGTACCTGGAAAAGTTTCTACCAAGCCTTTGGTCAGTGCTGCTGCTGCTGGCGATGGGTGTGTAATTGTGGAGCCGAGACAGCTATCTTTCACAGGAATGAAACTAAGCAACTTCTGTAGCTCCAATCCGCAGAACTTAAAGAGGAAGACAACGCCTCGGTCAAGTACCCCCCAAGGATTTAGAATATAAGAGAAGAAAAATGTTGGAAGCCGGGATAGAAGCAGATGCTATTAGAATGTCACATTTGCAATGCGATTAGCAATAACAAGACAGGATTCAACGAGCTTCTCGCTAGCCAAAAGCATGCCTCCAGAGTTCTGAAAGGAGCTGGAACAGTTCCTTCCGGCCCTATGGTCAGCCCTGCTGTCGGTTGATGGGAATATAGTCGTGGTTCCGACACAGGATGAGATGCGACTTTGATTTTTGTGATTAAGTTATCAGGATGTTTGGAAATAGTTCCATTCGAATGAATTAGATATGCTACATGGCAAGCCTTGTAGTGGAAAGTTTTGTTAGATCAATGTGTTAACTAGCCCTTGAAGCGTCTGCTGATTAGCCACCTTACAGTCTTGCAAAGTTATTTTCCATCACGGTGATCATAATTTGAAATTGGTGATGTGGTGTTCCCTCTGTCCAAAATTATCGTAAGATTTTGATCTGATATACGTGTTGATTTAAAGTTTGACACGTATATAACGACGATTAAACATAATTTTTTATAAATTTATCGTGAAATATTAATGGTTTTATAAGTTACGTACTTCAATCTAATATATGTTGCGGGACGATCAAACGTGATTTGATATGAAAATGATACATATATTCATATATATAATATGGATATATTTGTAATTATTATATGACGGATAAAATATTATGTAAATTAGTATAGACATTGTTATAGAGCTTAAATGTTTTTCTTAGTCGGCATGTCACGAGTTCATGTCAATCCATCAACACTGATGATGAAATTTTAACTTTGTGTTGGTATGAGATAACACGTATCAAATTGATAGAGGAATACTGACGATACTCGTTCTATCTCATTAAAGAAGGAAAAAAACACCCTTTGATAAAAGAAAACTTCCATAATATTTCTCACGAATCAAACAACATTTCATATTTTATCCAAAAAAACACTTTTTTTTTGTTTCAAACAAAACATTCTCATATTTTTATCCGGAATGAAACATTGGAGCATATGCACTGGCGATGATTAAATTTAACAAAAACAACTATATATTTTATCAATGAATAATATAAATTTATTATAATTTGATTATATTTTTTCAATCGTATCATGTTTTTTGTTTTACAATCTCATTTGATCAATCATTAGGATAATGTCACATACTTATGTTTATTTTGTTCGTTTTTAATGTTTGATTTTCTCTTTAATAATGATGGATAACCAAAAAATGACTTTGTTATTTTGGTTGTCAAATATGACACATAAAATAGCAAATGTCAAAATTTGACTAGAAAACTTTGATGCATTGGAGTGATATATTTTGAGACATTTGTTATTTCATCCATCCCAATAGAATTATAATCATTTGATTTGATACGATAATCAATGTGTGATAATTTTTTATATAAATATTAAATTATATTTTGATTTTTGGTAATGGGAAGAGTGAGAAAAAGAAAAATAATATGATAGATTGATGTGATATAAAATAAATAATAAAAATATTTTGATATTTTTTGTGTGTGTAACAAAATAGTTTTCAAATAAAATAAAATTATATTTAATTAAGACAACCAAATTCAATAATTATTATAATTTTATTGAAAGGAATAAATATATTTTATTATAACATAGGATTTTAGCATTAATGGGCATGCTCTTACCGCTGTGAGCCTGTGAAATAGGCTCATCGTTTGGCTTCTTGTTCTTCACCTGGGGTCATCGAGTTCACCCAACAGGTGAAAATCGAACCCATTTCATTTTCTAGGGTTTTTTTCCCATCAATTTTATTCTAGGCTTTTTGTTCTATGAATGGCAATTCAGTTGCTGATTTGTGGGTATCATCAATTTCATTGGATTAGGGTTTACGAAAAGCGGTTTCTAGTCAGTGAACGACAATTATCAAGGTAAATTTGGTATATTTGAACTTCTAGGTAGTTTCCATTTTGATGTTGGAGTTGTTTTTTTAATGGAAAATTATGCTTCCCTCTTGATTTTGGTGACGGATGGTTCGTGGGGATGGTACATATAGGAGGCTAATACACGAAAATGGTCTTATTCAAATTCAAGTATACTGCTTGACATTGTTCTAGTTATACACACTGCGAGATTCGAGTATCTGATAACTATGATTCACACGATTGAAGATCGTACGATAATGATTTTAGTTACTTCCCATGTTCATGTGTGAATTCTGCACAAGTTTATAGGAGTAGCATTCGTTATGTAGCCTTAATCTATGGTGTGAGCTTCCATTTGACCGTATAAGTTCTAAATAGTTCTTCTCAGCTTCAATTTGAGTATCTGTTATGTTGCCGTAACTGTGTCTCGAGAACTTCCATTTGGTTGTAAGCGATTAGGTGTTAGTCGATGTTCTAAAGCTGTAATCCGAGGAAGGGAACCGTGTAGTCTCATCCATGTATAGTTCTCACCTAGACTTGGTTTTGTTGATAGATTCTTTATATCATATATGCTATTTTCATTCTGCTGCAACTAATCTAAATTTTTTATGCAGCATGTAGTGGGATCTGATCGTTCCAAGACTACCAATTTGTATATTTCTTCCTACTTAAATTTCGGTAGATGTCTACCAGCTCCAGGAGTGATAGTGATGACTCCACTTTGGACGTCGATGAACTGATACGCTTTGGAGCTAGATCTGGGCTGGTAATCTGCATTGTTTCAAGGCTCATGCTTTATAATTGATTGTTCAGTAAAACAACGATAGTAGCAGGAACAAACGAAAAAACGAACCTTTATCCCATCAGATGAAGTCAGCTATATCGATACCGCAACATGATTCTCATGTATCCTATGCAATAAGATACTCCCTCCGTCCCAATTTAAGTTCAACCGTTTGATACGCGTGCAACGACGATTAAACGTAGTTTGTTTATAAATTTATAGTGAAATATTAATAGTTGTGTAAATTATATACTTCAACCTAATACATGGCGTGGGACGATCAGACGTGATTTGATATGGAAACAAGACTTGTATTCATGCGTATATAGTGCAAAAATTTGATATGGAAACAAGACTTGTATTCATGCGTATATAATAGTGCAAAATATGTATATGTTATAATTAAATTGGGATGGAGGGAGTAATTTTTTTGTTTGTGATATCACTTGTGTTGTTTCTACCATAGTTATTCTCGTTTTATTTTTAGTAAATTAATTTCTAGTTTTTCCTGTTCTCTTATGCATGAATAATGTATTCTATTACTGAAAATAACTGTATTTCATCTCTATGCAGCTAACAGAAGACAAAGTTCTGTTGGAGGAGTCACATTCCCAAAGTTTTGATCTGATCAAAGTAATATTCAAGTTCTTTCTACAGTGCACATCATATATTTTCTGGTTACCATGTATCCCTCAACTAAGCATTTAGCTTGTAAGGCCCTCATATCATAAGTGCCTCTCCTTCACCATCTCCCCTAATAATAATACCATTAGAAGGACCCAAATGGTCAGAGTTCTGTGTGAGCAGAATATTGATTCGACAAATGGGACCTGTGGAGCCCCTTATCGGTTCTTGTTTTTAACTTGTGAGGGACTTTCTCATTGATCATCTGTTCACTTTTTCAAAGCAGAGGCTTGAAGTGCATGTCAAGGGATTGACCGAAGCCCATTGTGATGATAAAAAGCAAATTCAGGGGTTAGAGAGGCAAATGCTCAAATGCTACAAGGAGATAGGTGACTGCTACTCGTATACTTTTCTTTTTTTCATATTTTGGTTTCTTGCTAATTCATTCGCTCGTGCTTTGACATGCTTGAAATCGATGAAATTTCATCTTTTGTTATAGAAATTTTAGAAATAAGGTTTTCTTTATATATGGGTTTACGAAAATTGCTAAAATAGAAAGTAAAGTCATAACTCAAAAAGAACAACTATTAGTTTCCTTTCTTTTTGCAACAAATGGTATTTTAATTCTT